>JASANG010000500.1:0-177529 GCA_030248215.1 Enoplolaimus lenunculus | reverse complement strand
GAGGTCCTTCAATTCTAGGAATTATCATTGCCATATAATTCAAAAAGGGGATATTGACCATCCCTTTTAGTAAAATCTTCTGGAACTTAGTATTAAGTACGCAAATTGACACTTGGTTCCCTTACAGTAATTCTACAACCCAAAAACTTCAAAAGCCGCACATAACAGGAATATAAACCTCGTAACATCACTGGAATCCGCTAAGTTCGGGAAATTCCTAGCAGAAAAATGTGTATAGTCGTCGAAAACATAGGTCAAACCCTTACGTTTTGTCTTTCTGCCGTCACGAAGTTTCTGAAATTCCAAGAATTTCTCTTCGAAAAATTAAGAAAAGGGTATACCTGCAATTGTGAGCAACCATAATTAATTCCTGGCCACGATGGGGTTGCACAATGTTTTTAAATTTTTATAAAGACCGTGTTTCAAATAAAAATTTCATACTAAATGAGTTACCCGAAAATTATTCAAATTACTCTAGCCGATGTTTAATTTGAAGTCCAATTCTAATCCCATTCCGCTGTAATTAAATGCTGGTTTAAGTTTACCTCGATCCAAACAGTACGATTTTTACCCAACCACAAGTTATAATGAGCTGAATCATGCATTTACAACACTAAAAAACAACTAAAACCAAGTCGTGTATATAAATATAGTGTTGTGCATACTAACACTTTTCCAAGCGTCGCTTCAATGCTTTACAACTCTCAAACCTGCACAAATGCATCATAGCATAACCGCTCATAAATATATATTACCCAGTGGTCAATTGCAACACCACTAGACGTACCATTCACTATGTAAAGCAACCAGCAAAAGCCTCTCGCACATTTTTTCGCAAAACTACACGTAAAACAGGTTACACACATTGCACGTATACCTAGAGTGCAACATTTAGGCACATCAACTACCATTGCAACAGCTTCGCCTCAAATGTTTATGATCCTTTGCCATTAATTAGCCATTGAAACGTTTAAATATTGAGATAAAAATTAAATTTGAAACTAAACAGCTTTGCTAAAATGACAAACAATAAAGGTAAAAAACACAATTATGTTTGAACTTCTGGCTAGTAATTATTGTTTGGTTACATTCGCCGTATTATTGATTCAATTTCAGGTACTATAATTCATGCGGTGGGTGCCATATTGCAGTTTGCTCAGTTTGCTGGGTGTATTAAACGGATAGTAAAAAATAACTGTAAACGGATATATACTGATCAAAATCGGGTTATAAACCTGGTATTTATAAAAGTATTATAATCTGAGTTGGTTTACTGTTCTGCCCTCCGGCTGCGGTAGAATTTTAACGGAAGTTCTAGCGAATTCGGTAAAAAACTTTTAGCTTTTTCTATATAGCTTGCTCTGTTGAGTTTGTTTCTAACGTTACAGGGGAAAATTAAATTTAAACATTTACCGAAATTTCGAAAAAAGCATTAAAATCAAATTTCTAACAAGACTTAGCAGATTAAAAACTGGCGTTTGTCTTTTTTGCTCAAAACTACGCAATAGATAAATATAAACAAAAAATCGCCACAAATATAGTTACGTTTAGGCTTACCGTTTCATCCAGCTTGTTCTATTTAGCCCCATTGTAAAAGTAAGCCGCTATGTTTACTATCATAAACAGTAATCATCAGGATGTAACCGGATTTAGGTTTGCGGTAAAAATCGATGTCGTTTTCGTCTGTAGGAAAACAGCAAAATTTAGTAACTGTTTTATTTCTTAATAACGTAAAATCACTGTTTTTAAGATAGATGTATGTGCAGCAGTTGTTCGATTTGAAACAAAATTGGCGTAATTCATCCAATGTTTGGTAGCTGCTGGGTGCAACCGGTGGTGAAAAATACCGGAGCCGGATCCGGGGGTGAGGCGAAATTAAGTAGTAAAAATGATGGTTAATTAGTTAATTTTAGCCAATATCTGCAAAATCTTGTTAAGTTGTTTGGTTTCACGCTGATTTTCTGTTAAATTTCGGCAATTCTTTCATGAAAATTTTGATAAAAAAAATCGAAACGCGCTAGGGGGTGTGGAATGTTGTGTTTTATGGTTTGGTAATTGTTTTTATTTTTTTTGTATTTTTTTTTTTTTTTTTTTTAATTTTTTTTTATTTTTTTATTTATTTTATATTATTTATTTTTTTTATTTTTTTTATTTTTTATTTTTTTTAATTTTTTTTTTTTTTTTTTAAAATTTTTTTTTTTTTTTATTTATTTTTTTTTTTTTTTTTTGTTTTATTTTTTGTTATTTTGTTGGTTTTTTTTTTTTTTTTGTTTTTTTTTGTTATTTTTAATATTGTTGTTTTTTAATTTTTTTATTTTTATTATTATTAAAATATAAATTTTATATATTATAGGTATTTTTTTGTTTTTATATATTTTATTTAAAATTTATTTTTTTTTTTTTTTTATTTTTAGTTATTGTATATTTATTTTATTTAAAATTATTTTTTTTTTTTTTTTTTTATATGATTTGGTTTGGTTTATTTTTAGTATTTTTTTATTTTATTTTTTGATTTTTTTGTAATTATTTTTAATTTTTATTTTTTTTTATATTTTTTTTAATAATTTTTTTTAATTTTTATTGTATTATATTTGTTTTTTTTTATTTATTTTTGTTTATGGTTTTTTTTTTTTTTTATTTGTGTTTTTTTTAAATTAATTTAAAAAATTTTTTTAATTAATAATATTATTATTTAAAATTATTAATTTATTTTTTTTTTTATTTGTAAAATATTTATTATATTAATATATTTTTTATTTTATTTTTTAAATTTATATTAATTTTATATTTTATTTTTAGTTTAAATATATTTATAATTTTTTTTTATTTTTTTTCTGATTTATTTCTGTAATTGTTTATATGAGAAATTTATATGGAATATAATATTTATAATATTTTGTGTTTTTTTTTATTTTAGTTAATTATTAATTATTTGTTAGTTTTTTTTGTGTATTTTTTATTTTTGATTTTATAGGTTTTTGTTTTTTTTTTTTTTTTTTGAGGGTTATTTTAGCTTTTTGTTTGCTAGTATTTAGTGTTTTGAGGTTGTGTATTTTTTAGGTGTTAATTGTTGTTTATATTATTGTTTATGTGCTTCTTGGGTTTGAGCAGATAATGAAAAGATTGGAAAAAAACGCAGAATAATAGAGAGAGTGCAGGTGTGAACTACGAGGCTAGTGTGGTATATATGAGTGGGATAGTGTACGGGGTAGACATAGGTGTAGATGGCGGCGCAGTAAAGTGAGAGGAGCAGGGAGGAGAGCAGAGTGATAGAGGGATGGGGTGAGAAGCGCTGGGTAGAGGAGAAGAACTATATTCGTAGAGGAGGGAGGGGGCTAGAGAGTCTTGAGAATTGGTTGAGTGTGCGTTTTAGAATAATTGGAGCGAAGGTACGGAATATAATGCCTTGAACTTTACTGAAGTGTCTGGTTTGATAGATTAATAGACGGTCAAGTTTAGCGGTGCTATGCTTAGGCTGCAGGGTCTCTGGTTCAAAAGTTAACACCCTTTTAATTTTTTTGCTATATATTAAACAATGATAGTTAAACTTACATTCAACGAAAATTTTTCGTTGAGGTAGGGTCAACGACCTCTCGTTAACCATTGGATGGGACATATTTTGTGGCCAGGCCAAACTTTTTATTGTGAACGCAGCATTAGGGGCTGCTTGTTAAAATATAAATCGGCATCGACAAAAAATTTGGTATTGGCACATATCTACCTAAAATCGTCCGAATTAAGCTTAGGTAACAACTACTACGAGTACAGATCAGATACGAAATCTGTCGGCTGAGTATGTATGCGATCGATCCTGCGCTTTGCATTATAAGATTTATGGATTTTTTATTCCATTCGCTACATTATAATATATTTATTTTAACCTACTTTATTGCAGTCCTGCACAACACATTCCGCCTCTGATCTTTACTGAGACCCAGGGTACAACGTAGGTATGCCTCCGGCTCCGGATCCGGCAGAAAATCGGCCTCCGGCTCCGGTAGAATTTTGGCCGGAGGTCCTGGCAATTTCGGTAGTAAAATTTTGCATAATTTTCCATTTATCTGTTTAGCGCGTTTCGATTTTTTTTATCAAAATTTTCATGAAAGAATTGCCGAAATTTAACAGAAAATTAGCGTGAAACCAAACAACTTAACAAGATTTTGCAGATATTGGCTAAAATTAACTAATTAACCATCATTTTTACTACTTAATTTCGCCTCACTCCCGGATCCGGCTCCGGTATTTTTCACCACCGGTTGCACCCAGCAGCTACCAAACATTGGATGAATTACGCCAATTTTGTTTCAAATCGAACAACTGCTGCACATACATCTATCTTAAAAACAGTGATTTTACGTTATTAAGAAATAAAACAGTTACTAAATTTTGCTGTTTTCCTACAGACGGAAACCGACATCGATTTTTACCGCAAACCTAAATCCGGTTACATCCTGATGATTACTGTTTATGATAGTAAACATAGCGGCTTACTTTTACAATCGGGGCTAAATAGAACAAGCTGGATGAAACGGTAAGCCTAAACGTAACTATATTTGTGGCGATTTTTTGTTTATATTTATCTATTGCGTAGTTTTGAGCAAAAAAGACACAACGCCAGTTTTTAATCTGCTAAGTCTTGTTAGAAATTTGATTTTAATGCTTTTTTCGAAATTTCGGTAAATGTTTAAATTTAATTTTCCCTGTAACGTTAGAAACAAACTCAACAGAGCAAGCTATATAGAAAAAGCTAAAAGTTTTTCTACCGAATTCGCTAGAACTTCCGTTAAAATTCTACCGCAGCCGGAGGGCAGAACAGTAAACCAACTCAGATTATAATACTTTTATAAATACCAGGTTTATAACCCGATTTTGATCAGTATATATCCGTTTACAGTTATTTTTACTATCCGTTTAATACACCCAGCAAACTGAGCAAACTGCAATATGGCACCCACCGCATGAATTATACTACCTGAAATTGAATCAATAATACGGCGAATGTAACCAAACAATAATTACTAGCCAGAAGTTCAAACATAATTGTGTTTTTTACCTTTATTGTTTGTCATTTTAGCAAAGCTGTTTAGTTTCAAATTTAATTTTTATCTCAATATTTAAACGTTTCAATGGCTAATTAATGGCAAAGGATCATAAACATTTGAGGCGAAGCTGTTGCAATGGTAGTTGATGTGCCTAAATGTTGCACTCTAGGTATACGTGCAATGTGTGTAACCTGTTTTACGTGTAGTTTTGCGAAAAAATGTGCGAGAGGCTTTTGCTGGTTGCTTTACATAGTGAATGGTACGTCTAGTGGTGTTGCAATTGACCACTGGGTAATATATATTTATGAGCGGTTATGCTATGATGCATTTGTGCAGGTTTAGAGTTGTAAAGCATTGAAGCGACGCTTGGAAAAGTGTTAGTATGCACAACACTATATTATATATACACGACTTGGTTTTAGTTGTTTTTTAGTGTTGTAAATGCATGATTCAGCTCATTATAACTTGTGGTTGGGTAAAAATCGTACTGTTTGGATCGAGGTAAACTTAAACCAGCATTTAATTACAGCGGAATGGGATTAGAATTGGACTTCAAATTAAACATCGGCTAGAGTAATTTGAATAATTTTCGGTAACTCATTTAGTATGAAATTTTTATTTGAAACACGGTCTTTATAAAAATTTAAAAACATTGTGCAACCCCATCGTGGCCAGGAATTAATTATGGTTGCTCACAATTGCAGGTATACCCTTTTCTTAATTTTTCGAAGAGAAATTCTTGGAATTTCAGAAACTTCGTGACGGCAGAAAGACAAAACGTAAGGGTTTGACCTATGTTTTCGACGACTATACACATTTTTCTGCTAGGAATTCCGAACTTAGCGGATTCCAGTGATGTTACGAGGTTTATATTCCTGTTATGTGCGGCTTTTGAAGTTTTTGGGTTGTAGAATTACTGTAAGGGAACCAAGTGTCAATTTGCGTACTTAATACTAAGTTCCAGAAGATTTTACTAAAAGGGATGGTCAATATCCCCTTTTTGAATTATATGGCAATGATAATTCCTAGAATTGAAGGACCTCAAAACAGCTCTACAAAGCCAAAACATCTAGATTCTCGCAGAATTTGAAGATATAAAACATCAAACCGTTTCTAAATTTTGATTTTGAAGCCAAAACACTAGAATTTTTAGAAATTTGAGGATTTTAAAGAGCAAAATTGTTTGAAATTGGGAACTTAGTCTAAACAGGTAGATTACTTAAATTTTAAGATAAATTTAAGTTCAAAATTTGTAGTAAAACAAAACTTTTCAGACAAAACGTTTAATTCTGCGAATTTCTACAATCACTTAATAAAGTTCATGGTTGTTCAGAAAAACTGCCTAATTTTAAGATTTTAAAATAACTTAGTTTGTTCGAGGTAAACTAAGTTCGCCCGTCTACAGGTGGCTTGAGTTATGGCTGCCAAAGTCGCTGAATCGCGTATACATCATGCAGATGCATCGGGTGTTCGTAGTTGCGGGAGTTTTCCGGTGGTTGCGACAATAGCAAGTTACCATTATAAGCTAAAAGATATAATTACGGACTGTTACTTTTAACATTTAACCTTATAATTCTTACCAACACCAGGACTGATGCTCTTTTTAAAGACCATGACAGTTTTTATCATTTAAAGCTGACTTTAAAGTAAATTTTTAAGTGAGCTGTAACAGCCGCATCGAATGAAGTATTGATTTATATTTTTATAAAGTTTTCGTGAAATCAAGAAGGTCACACTATAGGCCGCTACAAGTCGAAGCTATTAAAAATACTCATTTGAGCGCAAAGGCTTAGTAATCCCTACCTCGGTAGAGAAAGAAGCGGAGGCTCGCCCTAAAACACTTTAAATTTAGATGTGAAATAACAGGGAGAGGTCAGATGACGAAATATGCATAATGAAACGAATTGCAAAAACGAACACGCAGACAACCTTAAATTGAAGCGTTTTATGTTTAAAGATAGTAATCTGAAAAGTTTTCGCTTAACCCTTTCTCACATGAATATTTTCTATTTCCCCTGAGACCTACGTTTATGCTAGGATTCGAACTCCAGTGACTGGAGTGGGAGGCGTATACCATCACCACTCAGCTATAGGAGCTTGACGCTCGAGCCCGAGGGGGCTCTCACGACTTGTGGTGATTTAGTACTATGTATACGTGTTGCAATTGTTAAACACGGTGCGATATATACTGTTTAACGTATATACACTGCGCTGAGTTGCCTAGAGGCAACTCAATGTGAGAAGGGGTTAAACAAGATTTTCGGCAATATAAATAGGTTTGACAGACAGACTGAGTGGTCAACGAAACACCCGAGGAGAACAAAATAATTCGACTACTATAAGGATAGTTTATTTTCTGCCAAAACCACAATACTCAAGCGCAAAAACTGTAATTATCATCTTACAACTACATTAATTAAAATATTCAAATTTTGTAGCGGCGATTATAAACAAGTGTGCGTCAGGGGACAACCGAAAGTCTGCCTCCGACTCCGGCAAAACACTGAGTTCCGCTCCTGCTCAGGTATATTTTTTGCTGATGGACTCGACAATTTTGATAAAGAATTTTTTAATATTTCTAAAATATTACGCCGTTTAGCGGGTTTAAAAATTTTGTAATTCCTCAAAACAGTAAGCGCGAAGCTTCTCAAAACAGGTCCGGCTTTTCACTATTTCACTGCACTCTGGTATGCAGTGCTGCATTGAGAAAAGTTATACCAGCCGTTCAATGGCACATACCAGGCACGAGCCGGAACATATTTCAAGCATCATTACACCAAAATGTATGCTTTTAACTAATTTTGGCAACCACAGCTTTAAGCAGTGAAAAAACTGAATGTGTTTTCTAAAAAATTTCAGTTCGGCAATTTTTTCTTCCATGATTGTCTCATACGCCAAATTTTTGTCTTCAACCTCTGTAACAAGCATAAATTGGTCCGGATTTTCGAATATTTCACGAAAATGCTCAGTATAAAGACATTAATAATTTTTAAAAACTAACGACGTGGTTTAGTTCTAGAAACATATTTTGGTATGACCAACATCAATAAGTTAATGTAAATTTGATGATTAAGGCAAATGAGCTATACACCTATTCTGACATCTGCAAAACTGCGCGCCTTCAAACAAATTAAATCACAGAAACAGTTAACATTTCAGTGCATAAATTAATAAGCTAATATACAAAATCATTTCTTGTCCTTCTCTTCTTTCTTTGAGTCCGATTTCTTTGATTCTTTCTAAAAAACCAAGTGATTAGCCAATACAAAAAATTTTATATTTTGACACCACAGGTTTGTTCTGAATTAAGTACTCAACAAACATGATCTCACAAGGACTGATTGTCTTTTGTGGCTGAGATCAGACGCTGAACTAGGAGAGCATGCAGCTGCGGCAGTACAACATTTTGTCAACGTAACTAGCCACCACCATAGAAGACTATTAAGTCGTGCGCAGTCGTGCGCGACGACGATCACAGCATTGTCGATCTCAACTTAAATATGACAGCACACAGAATATGATGCTGTGCAACTGCCGATGAAATATTTGACAAGTCGGGTATTTAACCCGGGCTTCCGGCTCAGAAGGCATACATGCCACATGCTACTCATATCAACAGTCCGTAATATCACTAGGTCAATTTCACCACCATCAACTATACGCAGCTGCGTCCAACGATCCAACCAACATCGACCAACACTGCTTCCGCAGTAGAATACTGTAGTCATTAGTTATATCCAATTATAGATGGCGGTGCATATTACCACCGCCTAAAACACGTTTATTACTGCTACATACCTTTATTTTTTCAATCGAGTCCTTAACAACTTTACTGTTCGGATCAACGCCGGGCAAAGATTTCACCAGATCTTCAAGTGCAGCTGGATCAGTCAACAAATCAGCAAATTCATTCGATTCATCAATCGGGCTCTAAACCGCAAAATTTGACTGTCTGCGTTATCTGTCTTACAATAATTGTGCATCACTAAGATTATGAAAAATTGGAAATTTTGGTGTCTATGAATCAATACATAAATTTGTACGTAAGACAGAAATTAACGTTTGAAAAGCGACACCATTAAATTTTAAAACAGTCTGAGAAAAACCGGACAAATTTCAAACTAACCGCACCGCCACGCCCTAGAACATAATGTTTATGTGTTATAACTACTCGGTGACAATACACTATGCCGATTCTATTGCCCACCTGGGAAGAGCAATATTGTGAGCATGTTTTTTTACTTTTATTTCCCTTTGGAAATAAACATTTTAAGACTGTTTTAAAATTTGTCATTGTTAACCGCACCTTATGTAGTTTCTAGTGCCAAGTTTTCAAAACTTATTGTGAATGGTATATTAGTTAAGATCAATGTTTACCAAACAAACAAATCTTTAGGGCATCACTTACCTTGGCCTAGTGCCAACCGACCCTGGTTCGATCTAACCAACTTATTGAATTGTTATGCGTCGTTAACAAAATCTTTTCAGCTGGACACTATCAGCAACGCATGGTGTGGCAAACAAATGGTAGAAACACGCATAACCTTATACTAACATGTGATTTGACAGTTTCTAATAATACCCACCATCGTGTGTAGTTTAAGTAAATGCCAATTACTAATTAGATAAACGCAACAGTATGGTATAATTTACTTTTGCCCCACTACCAGTCGGTCCAGCGTCGCTATCGACTTCCATTGCTTCACCAGCGCTGCCACTTTTCGTCGCATCACTAGTCTGTGCCGCATCTTTGACACCTTGATTCGTGAAAGCTTTAGACGCAGGTGCAACTCCAGTATCTTGCGTATTAGCGCCAGCTGCGCCGCCAGTCAATGACATCTGTAGCGCCCAAGCGATTTGCTCTTCTTCGGTCATTGAATCAAAGTTTGGAGCTTCTGTCGATGTTGTGCCAGCAGCTGCTGTTCCGTCTGCCGGTGTTACTTGGTCAACTACCATAGATGCCGCTTCTAAAATTAGCAGAAGCAGATTCGGCCGAAATATTTCTCCAACAAGAATGGACGGTCATGCTTAAAAATAAGCCGAGGCTTACTGAAAGCCTAAACATTTCGATACCAGGACACTCAATCCTGTTTTCCGACACTGCGAACTAATACCAACGTTCACAGAATTCAAAACGACCGTTCTCGTTGTGCAGACCGAGCGCATCCAAATCTTTAAAATTCATACACGCTATTGATTATGGTAGAAGCAGGGTACAACCGGAGGTGAAAAATACTGCAGCCGAAGGTCAACAAAATCTGCAAGAGCCGAAGGTGATGCGGAAATATGCGTTTAAAATGATTTTAATTTGTTAATTTTAGCAATATTTGTAAGGTGTTAACAAATCGTATGGAGTTGCGTTATTTTTAAGAAATCTCATCAATTTTTTTCTCAAAATTGAGCCAAAAGTTAAAACAAACGCGCCAAACGATAAATTTCGTAAAAATAATTTCGCTACCAAAATTGCAGACTCCTCCATCAAATATTTTACCACAACCGGAACCGGAATCGCATGTACAAGGGATACTCAGTTTCTGAAAATGTGAAGGAGTTTTTCCACTCTGGGGAAACTACAACAGTGCCATTACGGTTACGCTGTATAAGTATTCCAACTGTTATTTGTCAGATATAGTAATACTATAACATTGTTTAAAAATAATGAAATTATCCTACAAACCTTTTGCTTCGGCACCGCTGGCTTCTTGTGCACGACGCGCCTCTTCTGCCTGTCTTGCGCGCTGTTCTTCCATACTAACACGAAGTGCCTAAAATATTTTCTTTGACGAACAGTCATCGAACCTCCGACAATGAAAAAAGCTAAAGTTCAAACTTAGCAAATCACCCATTTTTAATTTTAAGACTAGCGAAGATGTCGTTTTGATCATGCAAAGAAAGCGAACCACATGGTCGCTAATCATATTATTATTTCATAATACAACACAACTCTTTTCACTGATAAGCTTTTCTGCACGATGTATATAAACTTGCAACCGACCACACGAATGCTTACAAAGTTTAAATTTTGAAACTCTTCTCCGAACATAACACCGCCAACGCATCACTTTACCCTAAATCTCATTTCATTTCATCAGAATACAATTAAATTGGCTGCTTATTGTTAGTTACCTTTCATACGCATTAGCTGTACGTGAGTATTTCCCAAGCAATTACTTAATTTGTCGTTTATAAAAGCGTACTTAGGTTAACTAAATACTTAATTCACAGACCAAAATTGATGCGGAACAAACTAACAGTCCTGGCATAGAAAGTTTGCACTAACTGAGATTGTAGACCCAAGAAATCTTCATAATTAAAAGTAAAACTTTGATGTTTTTGTTCGCACAACCTCAAAATTGCCATATTTTTATCACAGTGTCAAGTATTTGTTTTTGACGACTTAAATAAGTACTTAAGCATTGCGTAAGTTAATACTTATGTAACATTTCGGAAATCCAACCATTGCTTAGGTTTCTAAAACCCTACTTATGTACAACCTTCTTATACTTAATTATCTGCTTAGCAAACACTTAACCAATTCATCATTTCTAAAACCATGCTTAAGTTATGTAAATATATATATATTGAATGAATGTGTCTTTACAGAATAATCATTTCAACAGCTAACTGATATAGGAGATTTCGCAGCGCCACAGTACTCCTTGAACATAAAGTCAAAAGTAACATTTCTGATTTATTGCACCCACTCAAAAGTACTATTTATTTGTTTTTGTAAAAAACAGTTAAGTACCTATAGTTAAGTCTGCTACTCAAGTATATACTTACGCACAACTTAATTAAATAGATACTTAAGTAATATTCACAGCTAGTGATTCCTAAAATTTCACTCGAAGAGCACACTTACTAATGCCAACTCAGGATCTTCGTTCGGGTCAACGCCGAATTCCATACCAGGACCTCCTGCACCCGGCGGCATCGCAGATGTGCCATCTTCACTCCGAAGAATCGGGCTACTCATCAGTGCATCGGACATAGCAGAACCAGCCGGAACCGTCACCAAATGAGACCTGAAACAAACAGAGAACCCTTGTAAATCGAAATCAAGTTGTTGAAGTAAATATCGGTACAAGTGATTGCATTCATATTCTGAATGCAAGGGTGGTAAATGGATTTTTTGATACATTTTCAAGTCTAATATTACACAAAAAAACTACAGTTCTGATTTACGCTTCTGTAAGGACTAACTTTGCATAAATGGAAACCTTAAAACTATTATACTTGTCGTACGTCAATAGACATGTTCTTAGCAAGGGTAGAAAGTGTAAAAAAGTTTGAGTCACAAAAAATTTCTTCCTACACAATTCGCTTCCCCCAGTTCTTCGCACGATAATGTGCGACGTTTGCCCCACCCGTTAGCAGCCTATTAAAATCATTAAAGAAACATATCGCCGCACTAAGTCACTTTAAAGCAATATGGAAAGCATCGTTGAGGCAATGCCAAAATAATAAACTGATGATACAACCACTTTTACCCGGTTCCATCTTTTCCATTCAAAGTTTCAACAAAGCTCTTCAATGCGTCCATATTTTCTTCCTGTACAATAACATCAGTAATTATAGCACCGCAGATTTTTATGGCAATACGCATATTTACCGTACGACTGAATTTATAGATTGGATTTGGTAACCGGCAACTTTTGTAATCGGCAATTTTATGGAGTATCGGCATCGGCACTTCAAAAAATTGCACACAGCCCTTCATGGTGGGTAGGGTTAAAATCTTCGCGGTCACAATGATAGAATCTACTAATCCATTTTTAAGTATGATGAATTAAAGTTAGAATCGCCAACGGTAAAATTTCAAAATAAGAATCAGCATAAGTATTGGCAAAAATTTTGGTATTGGCACATCATTTTTCATTTAGTAAAACATACGTAAGTAAACCGACTAGAAAATAAACACTGTTAACTAAATAAGTTTTGCTGAGGGACCTTCGCGGTCACAATGATAGAATCTACTAATCCATTTTTAAGTATGATGAATTAAAGTTAGAACCAAAATAAGAATCAGCATAAGTATTGGCAAAAATTTTGGTATTGGCACAACACATTTCATTTAGTAAAACATACGTAAGTAAACCGACTAGATAATAAACACTGCTAACTAAATAAGTTTTGCTGAGGGACCTTCGCGGTCACAATGATAGAATCTAATAATCCATTTTTTAAGTATGATGAATTAAAGTTAAAATCGCCAACGGTAAAATTTCAAAACAAGAATCAGCATAAGTATTGGCACATCACATTTCATTTAGTAAAACATACGTAAGTAAACCGACTAGATAATAAACACTGCTAACTAAATAAGTTTTGCTGAGGGACCATCGTGGTCACAATGATAGAATCTAATAATCCATTTTTTAAGTATGATGAATTAAAGTTAAAATCGCCAACGGTAAAATTTCAAAACAAGAATCAGCATAAGTATTGGCAAAAATTTTGGTATTGGCACATCACATTTTATTTAGTAAAACATACGTAAGTAAACCGACTAGATAATAAACACTGCTAACTAAATAAGTTTTGCTGAGGGACCGAAAACTCGTACCATTTTGCAGACGCTTGATATAAACTCAACAATACTTTATATTTACGTTAACTGCTTTACCTCGTGACCAAAATTTATTAAATCCACGTTAACTTTTTCTTTCTTCAGTCTTTTCGCCAGCTTTACAAACTAAAATCAGGAATTCTGAATACTTAAAAATCTCTTAATTCAAACAAAATTATACCAAAGTTTTCGAACCATTGATTCTTAATTTTTTCGTTTTTCCATTCAAAATGCATTGAGTTGAGCTATATTTTAAAACTTATAGCTCTACCAACGTTCAGACTGATATTAGATAAATTTAATAAGTGCTAAATAATTAATTGTAAGCAAGTATGTATACCTCGTTTTTATCAAGATCAACAGGCGATCCGACAAATGCCACTATCCGCGTTTTGTGATTTCTACCTTGACGATGTTTAAGCGCAAGCTGAAAGAAAGAATACCAGGCATTTATGCATTTAATATATACGCATGCTGTCAAAGAAATCTGAGCCAAAAGATATTGCAAGCGCAAGCGCGTCAAAACTTTATCATTTCAAACCAAATATATCGGTCCATATGTTTTCGTTATTTTCGCAATTATTCTCTCGCTAAAAATAATTCATGAATAAGCTATCGTACAAACTGTAGCCAGTTCACATACACCAAACACGACAGTGTATTAATACTATTATACATTAACTTACATGAGCGACCCGAATTGCAGCTAAAAAATTCGGCTCACCACGAGGTTGAATTTGATGCATTTTCATAAAGATTTTGTTGCAGTCTTGAGTTAATGTTGACAGTACCTCCACCGGACTATAATATTTTGTAAATTTACGCGTACAGTGGTTGAAATTTTATTAGTTTATAAAACTAAATTAACTTCTTCATTGACCAGTTCGTTCGGCAAAATGAACAACACATAATTGCAAGAAACTTGGGTCATCACATACAGGGTGCAACCGGAATTACAACTTACCGGAACCGAAATTTGAAAAAATACCGGAAACAGAACCGGAAAATGAAAAATACATGCCACCAAAAAATTCATTTTAATTATCTTTTTGAAACATTATTGGTGAACTAATCCTTACTTGGAAGTAGGTATTCACTTTATTTGCTGTACTTTAGATTTCACAATCCACGGAAGCGCAATCTACCTTCGATGGTATATTTTCGGCGATTGTCAGGTTTATATACTATACGAATAAAATCAACTTAATTTTTATCGTCATTTTTAGTAAAATATCGTAATTTCCATAACTAAAATTTAATACCGGAATTTTTAAGTCCGGTAAAAATTTACTGGAATCGGAACCGGAAGGTTAAAAATTGCCGAAACGGGAATTCCTGTTGCACCCTGATCGCATAGCAAGTATGCTTTGCAACTACACTTTGTCCTGCAATAATAAATTAACAAATAATTACGGACATCAAAGCAGAGCTATACACAGTATGTCTCATATTCCAGCCATCATTTTCCACAATTGGAGCACACGGCATTTGTCGTTTAATAATAATTTCATAGAGTTTAAATTAGAGTTAGCTTACTGAGACATTGTCAGCAATCCTACGTTGTTCTCGGGATTCATCCGCAACTTGCACTGACAAATCAAATTCACAGCATCTTGCTCAGCTTGCAGGCGACATGGTGCAAAGTCACCATTACGCATATATTCCGAATTATCAACACTAAAACCAATAATGGCATTCCAAGACTGACTGTTATGTGCAAAAAGTATCGGCAAAGAAACTACGAAAAACGCATTAGAATTAATTTATTTTTAAAATTTTACGCATTTTTTCGGTGATGAACATAAATTCACCGAGACAGGCAGTTTCGTTGACCGCCCATCCCTGATGTCAGATACAGGAACGGATAGAGATGTCGATTTCTTGCCGGTTGTTAAACCGGAACGAAATATTCAGTCGATCCGTGGTGTATGTAAATCATACTTTTCAGGAATAAGTTTAAAAGTTAACACCTTAATAACATATATACGTAATAATACTGTTAGACATGAAACAATGTCATTAATACAGCAATTTTTCAAACTTAGTGAGCAAGATGAACGTTTTGCCTGTTGCAGTCTTTGTTCAGCCAAGCTGAAGAGGGGACCGGATCTGAATTTTAAAATCCGGATCCGGTAAATGCAAAATTTTGGGTCCGGTCGTTCCCTACATAGAATCCTTACACTTCGACAAACCGTTGCCAAAATTTAGTTCAAAGTAAAGCAGACAAACTTACCATAACATTGTGCTTTCCAACACCATAATGAAACCTAGTGCAAATTAAGCGTTACAAATATTATAATTACAAAAAGTTGATATGCTTATGTTACTATGATAAATTACAACAGAAATCACATTGCTCGTGAACAAAACAAACAGGTCCCCTTGACAGGTAAGTACTGTTTCCCATATTTTGCAACCATTCGAAGCGCGGTATTTATCATGGTGCCCTGGTGGCGTTACAAAAACTAGACTGATGCAAAACTAAACATCTAGGCTTCTAAGTTTTTGAAATGGATGCGAGAGCAGTAAAGGGATGCATATAAAACAGTTCTTCAACGACTCGCGAACTGTCAGCACATGACAAGCTTTAGCTACGTATATATGTGGGTCAACGTTTCAATGGTAACAAAAACGTTTATGTTCACAAATTTTGCGTAGCATTTATCACCAGTTGATTGTAGATCTTGCAACTTTTAAACCAGTGAGTTTTGAAGATCAAAATTTAGCACATTTGTGCTCAGGAATTGCTCTACTCCTGTGCCAATTTTGAGCTCAGCAACGGCAAAGCCTTAGGTTTATAGTTAATATATGTTTTACGCTTACGCTGACGCTTAGGCCTACACCCATATTCTCAAATATATAGCAACTGTCATCAGGTAGTACCAGGTTTTCAAACCATCAACTATTGCCGTTGCTGATAACTCAATGTTTACTGCAGGTGTAGAGCAAATCATATGCGAAAAATGTGCTGAATATTGACCCTAGCTTTCACTTGTACAAAACATGGCCCATTATTCTCAAATGTCTGTATCACTTATCGACAGTTGGTGAAGGGTTCTGTACCTCTCAAACCACTAAATGCTGAGACTAAAAATTGCTCTACTTTTATGCAGCAATTAGAATTCAACAACGGCAATAGCTGGTGAGTTTGAAAGCCTAAAACTATGACAGTTGCTATATATCTGAGAATGTCGACCCTTATAGACCCATCACCAAGTAGTGATAGGTGCTACACACGTTTGAGAATACGGGCCCTAGGGTAGGTTATCGGAATATACTTATGAGAGCCGCGTTTCTTGCCAACCCAAACCCCATCAGTTGGACTTTCTTCGCTATAAAAGACACTTGTTTGAATTAGTAGTCACTCGAAATATTGTAAAAAGTCCTAATTTAGGCTTATAACCTATACTAATATGCAAATTATCTATTAGCTAACTGCTCAATCATCGGTTTTGGAGGTTTGTAAACAGTGTACGCAGGTTCCTCGCACCCAAAAACCCTTTAATGCTAAAATTAGATTGCTTCTAACTGTAATAATTAGTGAAATAGCCTGTAGCTACTAAACGGGTAGCAATTTTAAAACCCCAATGCGAGGTTAACACCCCAGAATAATTGGCTTTCAAACAAAAAAAAGTTTATCAAAATCGGTTCAGCCGTTCCTGAGATTCTTTTCAGACGGACAGACGGACAGACGGACAGACGGACAGACAGACGGACGGACATCCACCTTTCGACCCCCAAGTACAAAACATAAAACGCTTCGCGAAACTCCGAGCTTCGCTCAGAGTTTCGCTTCGCTCAATAATTACCAAACGTTTCACTACCGAATTTTCACCGGAAACTCCGGTAAACCTCAAGCGGAGTCATATCTGTAGTTGGAGTTCGGTTTTTGTCGGAGTCGAAGCCAGCCCAGACTCCAAATTGTACAAAGCTTCTGGCCTATGCACTGAAGAGGTCCGTCCCAAAATCCCCGGATATTACCGGGAAATTGAGATTCGGAGATATTGGGATATTAGCCGTGAAATTGGAATTTTGCGCGCAGCCTTTTTTGCTCGAGATTTTGAGAAAATGGTATTTTGGGTAATTGGTTTATTTTACACGGAAATTGGGATTTTGGGGAAATTCGGATATTTAGCCGGGAAATTGGGATTTTATGCGCAGTCTACTTACTAGCTTTTTGGAAATTGGTATATACCTGGGAAATTGCGATTTTGGGTGCATGCCTTTTTCGCTCGGGGTTTTAAAAATTTGGGATTTTGAGAAATTAAGATATTACCCGGGAAATTGCGATTTTGGGAAATTCGGATATAACGAAAATTGGGATTATGATGCGCAGTGTTTTTCGCTCGGGATTTTGGAAAATTGGGATTATGTGAAATTGGGACAATACCGGGCAAATTGGGATTTTGTGAAATTCCTATATTACCTTGAAAATGGGTTTTTGGGTCGCATCGTTTTTCGCCCTGGATCTGGGGGAAATTGCGATTTTGGGAAATTTGGATATTACCTGGGAAACTGGGATTTTTGGCACAGCCATCTTCGCTCGGGCTTTGAGAAATTGGGACGTTGGGATGCTGGGAATTTTTGATATTACCCGGGAAATTGCATTTTGAGAAATCCGGATATTGGGATTTTGGGCACAGCCTTTTCGCTCGGGACTTTGGGAAATTGGGGTTTAAGAAATTAGGATATAACCCTTGAAATTCGGATTTTGGGCACAACCTTTATTGGTCGGCATTTATGACTTTGGGAAAATGAAATTTTGCTAACCCCTCTCTATATACGGGTAGGTGAAATTGTCCGTTTGTACTTTGAGTTTTTCCGTTGAAAAATTCGGCTATTCTTCGGAAACCAAATCCTGGCAATGCCCGTGGTCGGAATGCACTTTTTGTGGTATGATAATTTTTAAGAATACAAAATGACAGTGTTTAATACAATTTCAATATATAGGTACCTATTAAATTGCCTGATGTATCGGGATTTGAAGTTGTAAAACACATTAAAGAACGCAATAAAAACAACTTTCCGAGATAAAACCTTCGATTATTTGCGTAGTAGACTCCTTTTTAAATTGCGTTGTCACGGGCTGCCGCCCCCCTTTCCCGGATTATTGGATTTCACAAGGAAAATTGGCGTATGACATGTGATACTGCTAGTTTGGGAAATATAGATATCGCTCAGAAAATTAGGATTTTGGGAAATTGGGATATTACCTGGGAACTTGGGGGTCCAACTTCTTGTAGTTATGCGTGCTTTGTCCAGAACTTCTAACGTAGTGTTCGTCTATGCAGAACAGTGAGCCGTCAAGAGAAATTATAAGTATTTTACAACGCTCAATTTCCAATATTTGTGCGCGGTTTGAGTCATATATAAAGTCATTTCAAGGTTTTAAAATTGTTGGCTATTTACAATTCTAGCTGGCTCATAGGTTGAAGGGGGAAGTTTTTGCGGTTTCAAATTTTTTCAGACCTACAATTGACACAGAAAAACTATTAGCATAACAAAACTACTTTGTAACGTATTCCCAATCATTTTTAACTATCACCGTCCTAGGCTATAGTTTTGGTGTAACTAACTAAAATACATGGCTAGATAGGTGTAAATAACATTCAACGCCCAGCCATTTTTCAAAACTAAGCTATCTGTCGAATTTGTCTGCATATAACTAACAAAGGTTTTGCAGTTGTTGATAATTTATGTTTTATTTTTGTTTACTTTCATTATTGCGCTGATAAGTTTTCTTTTTCAATGTTGATATAAAGAACAACGTAATAAACCATAATATAGTAGTTTCTGGTGTTAAAAATTCATCACACGAGAATGCTCAAGCGAGTTTAAAAATTGAAATAAATTTGAATGAATGCTACTTACAGTGAAGATTTGTAATATATTAACAAATCTTAATGGTTTTTTAGCTTAAGATAACGCATCTTGTATTATATGTTTACATATAGTAATAGTGACGTCGTGTTGTTATGCATGATAATATAGAATTCGCTGATTTAGACGAACGGTAGGTGCGGTTTATATGGCGGGCCGCGAATGCGGTTTGCTTTGATGTGGATTCCACAGTATGTTGTGCCGAAACTACTGACGTATTGGCGCGATATTGTAACAAATTTGAAGTATCATTGGTGTGCGTCCTGCAATGTTGTCAACTACGTCAAGTTTTATGTGTACGTATGCTTTTGATAATGTGTCGTTCTAATGACGTTTAGTAGTATGTAGTGATTTTTAAGACAACTTACGTGAGTGCGGTGCTTTACAGCCAAGGTCAATGCCCCAAAACATGTATGTTGTAGATTATATCGGACATCATTTAAGGCCAAACCTGACCTGATCACACTGACTGTTTTAGGATTGAAATTATTCACGTTTTGTGCCATACTTTCAGTACAAAGCAAGTGATGAATGGTGAATTGTCTTATCGCGAATCGTTGCGTATACGGTTAAATATCATTTCGCCATCTCAATCTACGATTGAAAAGTTTTCAAAGGAGTATGGTAGGTCGTTTCAGAATTTGAAGCTATAAGCCAATGATTTTATCAAACAAACGAACAAACCATTCTGTAAGAATGTATGTATTGTAAACATATGCAAGTATGAATAGAAAATGATGAATTTTAGCACAGAGGTCCAGAAAATGAATGAAGTGACTTTCCTATTGGTTTATTCCACATTATACTGTTTGCCGTTTTTACACGAATGCTGCGTCGTGTTACGAAATTGTATTTCATAGGTTTTAATTTTTTCTTGAGTCACAATTTTAGTTCGTTGCCATTTGAGACAAAATGATATCTCCAATATCAGTTTTCGTAGTTATGGCGTATATATTGAATTTTTAGAAATTTTGTTACAAACTAATAGCATTATCAGAACATTTTTGATGGACTGTAATATATATTTTATTTTAGGGATTTAATTTGTGCATTGCGTTTGCGCGGAACACATGTTTATTTGGTTTCTGGTGGCTTCAAACCAATAATTATTCCAATTGCTGACAAGCTTGGCGTACCAGAGTCTCACGTATTTGCCAATGTTATTCTTATTGACGAAAATGGTAAGTAACATTATGTTTGGTATTTTAGAGTTTTCAGCCGCCCACTGGGAGACTTGGATGTTGCAAAACAGGGAAAATTTGCGACTGGGACCGTGGGAGTCCGAGAAACTGGGACATCGGGAGACTGGAAAATTTCAAGACGGAACGCCTAAGGTGGGCCTGTTCAGGAGACTGGGATATCTCGAAACTGTGACAATGGGAGAGTAGGACATTAGGAGTCGGGGAAAATGGGATCTGGCAGACTGTGAAATTCCAAGATGGAACGCTTAAGTTTTGGCATGAGTTCAACCATACACTTATGCTTAGTCATTACCAAAACCTTATGATTAATAATCTTTTGTTCGACTAGCAAATTTTTTATGTCGCAAGTTAATGACCGATTGCTAATACTATAGACTAGATCTGAAAATATGGAAACAAAAAGCCAGCCATGTTTTTCATTCAATCTCCGGCTCATGTAAAGATTAGGGTGAAGCTTTAGACTAATTTTTTGCATAGGCTTATGGCTTGAGAATGCGCTTATACTACCATTACGATCAGTTATATACATTAACCAGTTTCGGTTTAGGCTTAGGTTTTGGCTTAAGCTTTGATGGAAATTTGGTCATAAGAGTTTCAAAACAACATTTGAAAATTTTTAAAAACATTTCAACTTGTAAGACATTAAACTTGTAGACTAAGAGGCTGAGAGACGTGGAAACCGGGAGATGGGACACTGGGTAACTGAGACACGGCGTGACTAGGACACTGACAGACTAGGACATTAAGAGACTGGGACATTGGGGGATTGAGACACTGGGAGACTGAGAAATTTTCTAGTGGACCTACCGGTATAGTTAACATGGGCCACATTTGTAGTGTACCGTTTCCCAGTGTTAGTTATTTTGTGTACTTGTTTTAATAAACATCGCTTTTAATATGTGGTTGGATTGGTTTGGAATCTATATTGGTGAATGAATCGGGTATTCCCTCATCAACTAGCAGGGGGTACAGCTGTGGGAAGAGAAATGTTGGGGAGATAAAAACTTTGCTCGTTTTGTTATTAAGCGTTACGTCTTGCTGTATATTTTTGTGTTTTCAAGGTGGGGTGGGAAAACGGTGATGAGGGATCGCAGTGAGGTGGGAGCTCGAATGTGTATGTCCTCTATCCCTTACTAGGAAAACCTCCGTAATGTATGGTGTTTTAAAGGTGACTATGCTGGCTTCGACCTTGATCAACCCACATCACAGGTTTAATTTAACATTATTCAGCATAGAATATGTAGGTACAATACTGCAATGTTATTAATTATTGTTTGACATTATATTATGTTGCTTTCTGGGTTAACATAAGTGTGTAACACTGCAGAGTCAGGTGTTTGCCCACTTTTAGCATGAATAACGAACCATGTCGTAAACAAACATTGATGAAACACAACTTTTTATATGAAAGAAACGTTCCTATCTGTGTTTTATAGGTTTGTCCGGCGGTTAAAGAACGCTTAAAATGGTATGTAACCAGCTTTTTTGTGCTGATCAATGAATTATCGGCGTGTGGCGATAGCTAACAGCTGCCATCCCGTTTCTAAAATGGCATGGTTAATAGCGTTTATATGATAATAATCGGTGTGTTGTCTGAGGATGCAACAAAAACGCTAAGATGAAGACTCGTGACTGTGGTGTGAATTTATGTTGATTCAAGGTCCTACCCATGTCACTTAAATATAGTCGTAACTGTAAATATAAGTCTAAGCTTCCCATTCTTTATGTCCCTCAAACTTTTTGCCTCCATGTAGACATGCACCTAAAGTTAACGTTACTCTTTATATTTACGTTATTTATACAATAGAACGAACAAGTTGTATAGTTTATTGCGTTTTAACAACGCAGTTCTGTAATCCAAGATTAGATCAATGTAGGTTTGCCGCGATAAAGTTTTTGATTTGTTGTATAAATTATACACTTTCATTGTGATACAATTAATATGCGCTCGGTTGCAGAACCATTGACAAGGAGAAATCAGAAAGTAACCGGGATCTTTGAGGTATAGTGAACATACCAGGCCATTGTTAAAATTAGCTAATTCAGCATAAGTGGATGGTAAATATAGCGGACAAAATAACGGAAACTGATAACGAAGCATAAAAGGAATACGTTTAATCTACTGTTACGCCCTTAACCCTCAATGGCCCGACAGTCTACATATGTAGACATAACCAGTTCGACAATTGATTGTTCGGCAGGTGCTATAGTTAAGAATCTATTGTTTAATTTCCATCGATAATTATTCTGTTATAGTAGTATAAAAAACTTATAGCATTGTGACATGTAGACAGATGTTGATTTGATCATAGTTTGAGTTTTGACAAGAATTGGAACGTTTTGTTCTTACACACGGTTTTGTATGGTGAGGTAAAGTCAGGGAAATGTCAGGTTTGCATAAATTATCTTTGACTGAGGTCGTACGATGTGTATTAGAACCAAGTGATTCAGAGACAGAAGATGACAAACCGGACGACAATAGTTCAAATGACGACTCAGAATCAGTTGAGTTAGGTCAATGCAGTAGTGAAGAGGCTGCTATTTATGAGCAAGATAGTGATGGTGAATTACAAAAACAATCGGACGCATCTAGTAGTGAGTTGAGCGATATGGACGAGACTTCTAGTGGAAGTAATGTGTTTTTGTCAGCGACGGGTGTTGAGTGGCATTCTACAACACCGCCTGTCCGTGTGTTAGCTAGAAATATAATTCGCTTTCGCGAAGGCACTGCAGTAAACCCTACAACAGAGTCACAAGCATTTTATCTTTATATAAACGAGCCCATTTTACATACAATTCAGCGACTCACTAGTAGGCGACTGCGGGCGCGCAATTTTTCAACGCTACCAATGTGCGAGCTGAAAGCTTGGCTTGGGGTGGTAATCAGAGCTGGTGCAGATCGCGATAACATGTCTCCAGTGGCTTCACTATTCACCAAAAACGACAGCAGGCCCTTTTACCGCTGCGCGCTGTCAAAAAACAGAATGAAACAGTTGCTGGAAAATGTAACGTTCGACAACAAACTGACTCGCCGGGAGCGTCAAAAAAGTGACAAAATGGCTGCTATACGAGATGTTTGGGACCTATTTCAGTCCAACTTACGTCTTCATTATATACCGTCCGAATCACTTACAGTAGATGAACAGCTCTACGGGTATAGAGGATATGCACCGGGGCGAGCGTACATGCCGGCGAAACCTGCTAAGTACCGTTGCACAACGCATTCATTGTCATGAAACTGAACGGATATCAAAAGTCACGCAATGTTTTCATGAAAAAAGTAGCCGAACAACTAGCGCAAGACAATATGACCAAACGTTACAGTAGTGAAAAAAATTTACGCAAAATCAAAGGATTCATTTATGGCTTACGGTCTGCCTCAAATGCGAAACGAACCTTCTACATCTGGTAAACCGACCAAATGTCAGGTCACAAGTTGTCGCAAATCTACGAGATTGAGCTGTTCGTCATGTGGAAAACGAGTGTGCAAGGACCACATGAATCGCACCATAACGTGCAACGACTGTGCTTAACTGGAAAGCGCGAGTGGGAGGCGAGGGGAGGGGTGAATGAGAAGTTCTGACTGTCAAGCAGTAAAGGAGGAGAGCCTGAGAAAGCAAAACTAACGCTAGTTGTGTGACATATGAGACCGTGGCTGAAAGGTGAAAATTTTGGGGGTGAGGGTTAAAGTAACATTGATCACTAGTTTTGAGCATAAAAAATAGAACTGCTGGTATTTCTAAAATTGAAACGGACATCGATTTCTGTCAAAACGTAACTTTGGTTATATCGTGTTTAATCTTGCGCTCCAGATTTTTTGACACTGTTCCTCCCTGGTGATTCCGTTAATGCAAACCGAATTGATTATGAATGTATTTTTAAATTACAATAAATTTTACTTCATTTTTTAGTGTTTGTATGTGTGTTTGAGTTGACAGGGGGTTCAAAAATCAGACATAGTTAAATAATATTCTGCAAAATTTTTTAGAGAAACTTTTGTTGGTTAATACGTTAGCAAGCACTCAAATTCTGTCATTTAACAACTGTAAATTGGACTGATGGCGTTTTGTGGCATTTTAAATAAGGCCAGTGTCAGTGTTCTGGTTAGCTTAGCTCTGAAGAGAATAGCCAGTACGTCTTTCGTAAAAATGTATTAAATTACATAAAACGATTCGATTTGCCCTTTCTTGTTTGAAAACTTAACTGATATGTGCCACACACAGTTGAGGATAGGCTTATAGGCCCGTGTAAATTATAGGGGCCTGCTTATTGGGACTCTGGGGGATTATGGATTTCATTTTGAGGCTAGGAAGATTTGGCTAGCATTAGATTCACTATGTGGGCCGTTATTGTTAACGTAGGCAAACTCGTGTGTAATTTAAAATAAGTATAAATATTGCTGATATAACAGTTCCTTCAATGACGACACAGTATGAATTGGTTCAAACGTTGGATGGACACGAAGACGTGGTGTGGTGCGTTAATTGGAATTATACCGGCAGTTTGCTTGCATCCTGCGGTAGTGACCGTTACATCAGGGTGTGGTCTAAAATTGGTAAGTTAGCTTTTAAAATTTTTACCAACTGTTTCAATTTTTTTTCTACAGGTACCATGTTTTAATAAATATGGCGTATATTTCTGTATCATATTTGTATCGTAAACTGATTTATGAAACAGAATTTTTTGACCTGTCTGTATGTGCACACCACACATTCACAAAAGTCGGTACATAATAAATTGTTAAGTGTAAGGTGTCCGCTTATAGCCGTGCGTCATTTGTAAAAATTATTTTACAAGTTGTAATTGAATTTCAAAATATTGTCCAATTTTCAAAATCTGCATTAATATACCAGAAATGAAAATTTTTTGGACGCCTTCAACGAAATGATACTTGAGGTTGACATTTATGTGCGTGCAGCGAGTTTTAGGTACATGAATGGTTGCGTTATTTTTAGGAGACAGGTGGTCGTGTGCGTCCCAACTAGAAAGCCCTCAGTCACGCACGATACGTTCAGTTGCGTTTTCGCCTTGCAACCGATACATCGCTTCGGCAAGCTTTGACGCAACAATTGCGGTATGGCAAAAGACTGAGTACGTCTTTATTGTGATTTGAGTCGTTTAATTAAACTGAAATAGCAGCGGGAACAACATTTTCTGCATATACAGTTATGGGCACACTTAAGTGCAACCGTGACCTTGTTGCTAACAGCTGCTGTGTTTGCAATATTGGTTATTTTTTGGGCGAATTCGCTTGTAGACGCGATTTGTACTTCTCTTGGTTACTGCGACCATAACTGACCGCAACCGCGATTGCCTGCTAAATTTTCAATCGCTTGTAAAATCGGTTGCAGCCGAAATTTGGAATGTGAGTATGACGGCGAGAGCAAAGAAAATTCAACGACGATTGTAAAACAGCGATCGCAGACTAAACCGCGATTTGCGCACTTATTTCTGTATGTGACTATATTTGCACATTTATACAAAAGATGTACAGGTTACATTCTGAGGTGCTGCTCTTCATTTGTATTTAGTACTTGCACGTTGTAGTCCTGGATCACTAATTGGGCTCAGAATCCAGATAGTTTGAGTTGATAGAAGGACACAGCAATATTTTGCTCATATTTTAGACTGAATGTACACGCCTTATCCACTAAAGATTGGGTGCTTATTTACTTCATTCAACATTGTGACTGTATTAATGAAGAAGTGACAAGTTCCCTCAAAGTTATTATTTTACCATATTATGCCGTGGACGGCTTAGGTTTAGGTTTACGCTTTAGCTTATGTATAGGGGTGTGGAAGTAAACAAGTAAATAAAATTAAACAGCGCAAGCAAAATGAATGAGCTTTTTGCAAAGTTGATCGCCAAGTAATTTCATATGCGCGCAACGTCTGTTATAATTGGAGTTTAAGATAGTTATGTGAAAGTTTTCAATCGTTAAGTTTTTGCCATCATTCCAAAGTGGTAAGTATAATAAAAAAATAAAGTTTGGCGGCGATTTATTCGTTTAATTAAATGAATTAAACGGCAATTCCGAGCAGATAAAGATATTCAAAACTTTTGTTAGAAAAATCTTTTTATTTTCGGCGTCGGTTAATATATTGATCGAGACCGAGATCAAATCCCTGGTAACTAGCACAAATTCTTATGATATTCAGCTTGTCTTTCGGCATTGAAGGAGTAAAATAATATTATCTAGGCGGACTTAAGCTGTTTGTTTTAGGCTATTTGTAGACGTTTCAATTTATATACATGTTTTGTGGGTGGTTTCCAAAAAGGTCATACCCATTATTATTTGTGCTATGCTGAATTGATTTATAGCGCATCGTCTGAATACGAAGTTACAACAACTTTAGAAGGCCATGAAAACGAAGTCAAAAGTGTCCAATGGTCGCCTTCAGGACAGTACATCGCGAGTTGTAGTCGCGACAAATCAGTTTGGATTTGGGAAGGTTAAATATTTCAGTGATCTTAGTATAGAGCGTAAATTACTACGTGGGAATCGTTGTAACAGTCAAAGTATCTCATTCATGTATGTCCGTGTATGTTTATATACTGCCGTTTACCATTTACCACTATAAGATTAGGAGGAGAGTGTTAGGGTACAAAATACATAATAATCCCGTAAGATTATAGTTATACATAGGTAAAGTGCTAGGTAGGTAAATATGTAACAAATAGCTTCCACGATTTGCTCTACGACATTTATGTAGGTTACGTTTAAAATAAGTTTTAGTAAACTGAAAAAACTATTTGTTTGTAGTAAACACACTTTATGGATTGAGTAGTTTTTACAAAATAGCTCTTCTGTTCACCTCTGTTCGACTGAAATTCTAGCGCATGTCCTAAATTTGGTTAAATTTTATAGTGGACGAAGATGAAGATATTGAGTGCTGTTCTGTTCTTCCGGTTCATTCACAAGACGTTAAATGTGTTGCGTGGAAACTGAACGAAGATGTAAGCTTGGTTTTATTAGCCACTTTTTGGACTGTGCACTAGTTGGGTGTAACAAATATCAGGGAGTACGCAGAATGCGGAGCGGAACTAAAGTTAAATAGATATGCTCCATATTGCGTTTTACATTGAGAAATATATCGTTTTACAAAATGTTAATCCAGGAGTGAATCAAAATGCAAGGCTGAACACAGAGTGAAAATAGCTGTGCCGAATTAAATACCGTTGTTGTTCACAATAAATTTCTCATTAAAACAGGGCTAAAAGAGATTAACCAAAAGTTATGACCAGTCATTTTGGCAATTTGTCAGACACAACCAGACGGCTTTGAAGCGCTTTATAACGTGATTGTAACGGAATAAACTTTAAGTGACTTCGCGGATGAAACCAGAACGTTAATACGATAAATTTTGTGGCACTATTGACAAAATTATTGGAACAAACTTTTATGCAATTTATTGTTTTGCTTGAAGATATTGGCATCTGCCAGTTATGATGACACAATCAAATTGTATCGATGTGACGGTGATGATTGGATAAGCACTCATTCCCTTGAGAGTCACAGTTCCACCGTTTGGTGTGTTGCATTTAACGCAGACGGACGTCGTCTTGTGAGCGCTAGCGATGACCGAACGCTAAAGATTTGGCAAGAAAACGATGCTGTGGAAAAGACAGGTATGTTTAAACAGAATATTTGCGGTGAGGCGTGATAGAAAATATAGCGGTTGATAGCCCTGAAACTAGGCATCGGTAGTTGAATGGGTTAAAAAAGTCATGTGGACACCAGAAATATTTGGTATCTTTCATCTGACTGTAGTAAATGATCGTCTTTGTCATGGTCAATGTAACTTTTAGGGATGCAACGATAGTCTAAGTTTATTTCTAACCCTAAGCCTTCATAAGTGTAAAAATTAGTCTTAAGTTTAAGTATATACCAATTACTGCCTTTCCGGACAACGATATGCCCTTAAAAGTACGCTAGCCGCTGTCATTAATGTACTATAGGTGAATGTTATTTTTCTTTTAGAGACTTAACGTTAGTCTAAAAGACTATTTTCAAGCCTAGGCCTTAGCGCAAAGGTTGTCTAAAGCCTAAACCTATTCTAGTCCCATATAGTGGGAAAATGTATCATACTTTAATGTTTCAGGAATGTTTTCGTCAAAGAAATCTACTCAGTGGCGATGTGTTGCAACAATTTGTGGTCAACACAATGATGTGATTTATTCTGTTGATTGGTTAGTGAAACATACCGAGACAGTACATCTGAGAACGCATCCGTCTGCTTAGAAAAATAAAAAATAAAACTGTTCGTTGTTTGGAATAGTTTTATATAATAAGTTCTTTATTTCAAACTGTGCCAATTGTTTATTAGAAAACAAGTTGGCTATAGTGTCAACTGGTTTTCATTAATGATTTTTTGTCGCTAATATACCTATTTTAGGTGCCGGCTGACAGATCTCGTAGCTACCGGATGCGGCGATAATACTATAAGAATATTTCGGGAAAGCGAACAGAGCCGCGGGTCTACCTCAATTGATCCAACATTTGAGCTTGTGATGAGTATTCCTGACGCTCATGAACAAGACGTCAACTGTGTGAGATGGAATCCCAAAGTCGCTGGTCTTCTAGCAAGTTGTTGTGATGGCAGTGCTGTGAAATTGTGGCAGATTAATATTGGTGATTTATGATCCGCACAGTACTTTTGGTTGTTATATGAGATTATATAGGTTTTGTAGAAAACTCAGAAAATGGTAGATTGTTAGTGTCCGCTGAGCAGAGAAGGAACTGCACCATCTTTTGTTTGTGCAGTAATCGTAATCGTTTTCTCAACAGCATTGCGCCTATTTCAAATTAGTTATTCAAACAAACGAACTGTGTCCATTTGCGGATTTTACAGTTTTCACAGATGTAGTATCCGTAAATCGTATCCGAAAAATACGTTAAATTCTGAAGCACACCATTCTTTGGTTCAAAGGTTAACATATTTGATAATCAACTTAATTAAGGATTGCTAAACACATTTGCCAATATACGTACAAGTATTAGATTTTTTTCTGGCTTGGTTGCAAACAATGTACTTAAAAAATTGCTTCCTTTTATGGGTTTTGAATGTCCAAAAATATCGCCAGTTTTGTTTTTAATTTGTAATCTAAAATCACTGTTATATATTAAATGTTACAGTATCGTGTAACATATTTTAATAAAGTTTTTATTCAACCGATGTTTTGTACATTAATTATAAAGGGCGAACGTTCAGTAGATTAATATTTCGTAATCCACATTATAAAATAGCGACCATAAATTTTTTAGCAAAGAAAATCCGTCCCATGTTCTGTGGGCAGCAATGGACCAGGAGTGTATGCAACAAATCTATTTGGGACAGTTCGGCAGCGGGACAGTTAGAACAGCGGAACAGTTTGGACAGTTAGGAGGGCGTCCCCATTGGAAACAATAAAAGCCGTCCTCCCCCGCAAAATTGGCTTTGACCCCCGAAATAGACTCGGTATAAAAGTAAACAATCGTGAATTGCAATTGTAGGGGACCTTCAAAATTATTCGGTGCCCTGAGAATATAATTTCCTGCGGACGCCAAGAGAGACAGCTGGGTCCATAACAAGGAAAAGCTTCTCCACATAGAAAAATTTTCTTTAATTGGGTTCTCAGGGGGTATGACCCCCGCAAGCTCAGGGGACTCTAAGCAGGAGGGGGATAGCGCTCCCCAAACTCCACACGCCAACATTTCGTTTGTGTTAGTAACATGCGCCAGCCCACTTAGCATTAACCTTAATGCCAACCTATAAAAAGTTACTAAGCCTAAATATAAACTTAAGACTTCTAAATTCACCTGTCTTTCTACATCTAAATGGCAGGACCCTATAATTAATACGGGCGTACATTTTTAATTGTTTATTTCCAGAAATTTGGTTAGGAAATTTTTATGCTTTCAGAAAAATTGTGTAGTTCCGAGCTTTGGCCCATGTAATAGGTATATAACTGTAGGAGGTGCGTTCAGTGTTGGGAAAGCGGTGTTACACATCAGATATAACGGAAACTGAGTATTTAGAATTTTAAACTTGATCTGCAGTACACACAAAACAAAATGGCTGATTCACGAAATATTGTCTGAAATTTAAATGCAATTATGTTTCATACAGATTCCAGACATATATGTCTTGAACTCCAGAGTTATTTGTAAAATTTGTCGGAAATGTCGGCCTGAAATTTTCAGAACTTCAGACATAGGAGAGTTTTTCGAATTTTTCAGACATAAGTCTGAAAAACAAAGAACTAACAGTGATGACGATAACAAAATTGGAGCTAAAGCTCACCAAACTCCCTAATTTACAACCTAAGACACGTTTAAGACGTAAACTTAAGCTGAGGGAGGCTGGGGGAGCTATGTGCTACTGCTAAACCTGAAATATCCTTGAAATTTTGATTATTTATACTCTCCTAAGAATATAAACCGAACAACATTTTTACATACATGAAAATCGGAAAATTAACTCTTGAATATAATACAAATATTTCTTGAAAGAAATTTATGTCTTATGTGGAAGTGGCAACAACAATTTTTGGAATAGAAGACATTTATGTTTCAATATTTTCAGACGGGAATTTCTGAGCTGTTTAAGGCTATTAATGTCTGAAATGTCAGACATTTATGTTTTGAGAAATTATGGAAGTAGGAGCCTTGAAATTTAAAGGCAGTTTTGTGTATAGTTTTACGGCGGATGATTGTGGTAAAGTAATCTGAATCTTTCAGTCTAAGGTTTGCGTAAAAGTTCCACTCCGAAGTTAACTGATATATGAGTACTAACGTTTCCCGAATGATGGCCCATGTTATTGGCGTTGGTATGTCAGTATTTTCAAAGCCTGGTACAAGAAGTTACATTAACAATGCAAAGGATGCAGGTAAATTTGGGTGTTTATTAGCCAGCAGTAGGCAATTCTTAGTATAGCAGTAGATTGATGGCTTGGTTCATCCTATCTGTTATACCGTGCGTTGGTTAATGTTACAAATGTATAACTTTTAAAATATTGGTGCATTTGAAGGTGTTTCTTTAATCGATTGTTGTGAGAGTTTATTCGAGTCCTGTATATAATTTATATAGACCGTATACATTGTTTACTGATTACAGATGCGACCTAATGAAAAATAAATTTTACAGTTTTTTCATCAAACTTGTCCGACCTTAAAATACTGCTGATTTCTAGTGACAAACTGAATTAAGGGTAATTGTAGGATATTGTGATAAAAAACCAGTTTTTGCATATTTTTGTTTTACAGTTATCGAAGCGTTGTCAGATGCAGGACTGGATTATTCGAAAGTTGACGCCGTCGTAGCAGGATCCGTTTTCACCGATTCAACAAGCGGACAACGAGTTGTGTACCAGATTGGCCTCACAGGTAAGCAGTCACACGTTGTAGTTGTTGTTATATTTGGTACTGTATGCAACTAAGCAGAATCTGCTGAGGAAATTAATGTTAGGACTGATAGGAATTTTTAACCGTATTAACCAGAGACCAAAATGACTGTTTGTATTTTGAGGTGTTATTCAGCTGACATTGTGAAATTTTGCTAAGAATTTGGAATTTTGTCCAAGAGACGTGCTTAAATTTAGCTAACGATTTAAAAAATTTTGATCGGTATAAAAACCAATGTTTACTTTTAGGGCCGTAACAGTAGGTTAAGCGTATTCCTAAGCCTAAGCCTAAAATTAAGCGTTGCAAAAACGTATTCCTAAGCCTAAGCCTAAGCCTAAGCAAAAATTGTCTAGAATGTAAAGCCAACTCTTTTACAGACTTAACAGAAACCGGAACGGCCCTAAAAGTAACATGGGCCGGTATAAATATCATCGTCGGGCGCGACTTTATTAATTTACCATATTCGCAAAAAAGGTGATTGAAACATTTCACAGAATATTTTTATGAAAAATTTCACAAAATTTAAGCGTTGTAATTTTCACAATAAACTGCGTAAAAGTTCGTTCGATGTTTTGTTTATTATAGGCATACCGGTGTTCAATGTTAATAACAATTGCTCTACTGGATCAAGCGCATTAATGCTCGCACGATCTTTGATTCTATCTGGCGAGTACAACTGCGTTCTAGCTGTAGGTACGACTCTATTTGATAATTAAAGTATACAACGCCTTTGCTGTAATTATAGAGTCTGTGGATACCATATGTAAAAATATAATAGAACGAGGCTCAAGTGAGTTGGTGCACATGTATAGTTGCTTTGGTTCTGCTACTTTATGGTCAAACCCGCTACTACGAAAAGGGTACCGCCCCTTTCCAAACAGCTTCATCCTCCATTAGCAAAAAATTTAACTGCATTAAATGAATTCTATGTTAGAAGTTGTTTACATTGCCGAATCAGGAAAACTAATTTTAGTGGTTGCTGGGGCTGCTAGTTGTTAGTTTTAAATAATATTGCGATAGGAATTACATATTATGCTCTGATGATGTTAATTTTAGGTTTTGAAGAAATGACTGAAGGATTGGAGCCAAAATATCCAGACAAAGTATTTCCGCCATCGATTCATTTCGACCATTTGAACAGACAATCGAACGTGCATCCAGAAAGCGAACAGGTTTAACTTTGCTACAAGATAATAATGTTCTTGGATAAAGAATACTTTAGCCTGAAACTACAATTTTGAGACAATTTTTAAAACAAATTACTGTGAAACTTGGGAAATTAAAATATATTGTAGTAATGAGCAGAGTTATGTTTACTTTAAGATTTGGTCTGGCTAAAGAATACCTCGGGTTTAAATTTATTAGGCTTAAAATGTATAGGTAGTCGAAGAAGTTACTTTTGAAACCTGTGAAGTCAAAACCGTGAAGTCAAAATGTAATGTAATATTAATTTTTGGATATATAAATTATTGTTGCTATAAAAAATTCTGGGATGCAAAATATTCTGAAGGTCAGATCTTTTAATTTAGTTTTTAGGGGGTAGTGGACGGACACTTAAAATCGACCCTGGCATTTTGATATAAACCAGCCTACTGTTGACTATTTGATACAAAAAAACAATAACCATGATTTTTTTTATTTTGCTGAGTGGTCCAAATTTGAGTCGGCACACCGGGCGTTGATCCGGTAGGCCAAATTGCCAGTCCGCGCTGTTTTTTACTTTTCTAGGTGGCCGGAACTGACAGCTTCACTTCGGATGTGATACGGCTATTTGCTCATGCGACTCGAGAGTACATGCAACGGTATCCGCATACTACAGTCAATGATTTTGCTCAAATCGCACACAAGAACCGCACAATGGGCTGCCAAAATCCACGCGCATGTTTCTACAACGTTCAACCTCCTTCAGTTGAAACAATCGCATCGAAACGTACTCTGCTCGCCCCGATCACACTTTACGTTTCGTCATTGACTGCGGACGGGGCGGCTGCTGCTGTACTTGCTAGTTCAAGCTTTATTGACTCGGGAAATAACTTCCAGTCAAAACAGATTCCGCTGCGGAGAATTGTAACGATTGTTGCGCAACAAATGCGAACGGATTTTGCATCGAGTTTTGAGTCAAATCTAATCGATATGACCGGGTATTGGTTGGCGAAAGATGCTGCTAAAGCCTGTTACAGGTAGCAAAAACTGATACATGTTAACTGTACTAAGAATAAGCCTAAGGCTAAGTTTAAGCCTCCCAATGTCTAAGTCCACCAGTCTTCATGTCTCCGTGAGAGAAGTGCTTCTATAATAATTAACATCTGCTAAATAACTTGTAGACTGGCGGTTAAAGCTTACGCTAGACAGCTTGATAGAGTGGGTCACTTTTATATTTAGTTTTTAGCGTAAAAGTCAGTTTGAATCAGAAACAAAAAATGTCTAAACAAAATAGTATAATAATACCAAAATTAGCATTATCAGCACGACATTTTAGCATCTATTATAGTACCGAAAGTGGACTCGAATTGACCAATGAATTGAAGTAATGTACTATTAACAAAACTAGACTGAGTTGCTAAGTTAGATTTGAAAAACACTGTTGTATTAGTGTGTTCGTGCTCAGCATTCTGGTGTATATTCAAGGAAGGCTGGATTATTACCTTCGGATATTGATATTATGGAAGTTCATGATTGTTTTGCGTCCAATGAATTGTTTATGTACGAAGCGCTTGGTTTGGCGCCACAAGGACGCGGTTGCGACTTAATACGCAGTGGTGAATGGGTGCAAAACAAATCAGGTGGAAAGTATTTCAGGTAAAGATTCATAATGCCCGGCAGGCAGAAGATGAATAGTAAACTATTGAGCAGTATTTTCGCTGGTTTTTACAGTTAGCTTTGTATTTATGATTTATAGAGTTAAAGTCAGTGTATGATTAAATTTTTGGATAAAATATACGATAGTGTATTTTACTTGACAGCCATCGTGAAGTGAATATGACATATCTATAGTATCTTAGGTTTTTTACAAAAGATGTAATTTGATACGCAGGACAATGTGAGTGGCGTACCAGTTGTATGCGCATATTGTTAAGCTTAAACCTAAGCCTTAGCGTAGGCATTAGTCTATATCTAACCTAAGCCTAAGCCAACAACTTAGTCTAAAGCTTAAGCTTACTCTTATATTTAGTCATGGTTTGCCGTCGAAGTTACTTTGACATACAATTGAAATTTTAGAATTGGAAAGAAATGGGTTGTGAATCCATCAGGTGGAATTGAATCAAAAGGACATCCTATTGGTGCCACAGGTAAAGGTTTGCATTCTCAAGTGAATTAATTATATTTGCAAAGGATAACAGCCTCCAGTTTCTATGTCATTTTCAACAAACAATTAAATTTGAACCAAAGATTCTATTCGTTAATAATTTTATGTAATTTCAGTACAGAGTCAACTTCTTTGTACATATGTAGTGTATAATGTTTTTAAAAGAAAGCTTATACTACGTATTATTAACAAACGCTGAACATAAAACCTTTTTTTCATCGCATAGTTGACTTACGATTGTCTATTTTTGTTTAGGTTTAGCACAATGTTACGAGCTGGTTACTCAGTTGAGAAATGAAGCTAAAGGTCGACAAGTAAGTTAGCTGACAAATTTCATTGTACGTTATTTTAGTACAATTTTTTCAAATCTTTAATGCTCACACTTTGAATTGCACGTTCATCCATGTTTGGCTATAATTTCCTATTAACTGCCACCTTAGTATTATGGGTAGCAAATTAATGATATTGGTGTGTTTTGCAAAGCTGTCAATATATACTTGTCATATGCTTAGCAGGAACATCGTTAATTTTCGGCCAGGTCATGAGTTTTGGTTTCACAAATTCAGGTTGAAAATGTTAAAACTGCGCTGCAACACAATTATGGAATTGGAAGTGCTGCTGTCGTTACTGTGTACAAACGTTTGTCTGACGTGAATCGACAAAACCAAACTAAGTCCAAACTTTGAATTTAAATGTGCAAATAATCGCGGCTGCAGTTGTTGCAATTTGTAATATTGCGAAAGGTGTAAATTGCATTTGTGATTGATTTCAAACGAACGATCACTGTACTGGACTGTGTTTCGAACGTAATTGTGGCTGTACTTTTTGTCTTTGCGTGTATTTTAGAAACTCTATCCCTATGATTCTGTTTGGCAAATGTCAACTGTAGGGGGACTGCTTAAGAAGTGTAAGCCCAAGCCTAAATATAGCTTAATCATGAATGTAGGCCGAAGCCTAAGACTTTGGGTGTCTAAGATATCACAGTCTCCTTGTCTCGAAGTGGATTGGCCACTATAATTAACACAAGTCTTTTAGTTCATGCTGTGATTGTTGCTTTGCAGTTTTATATTATCATTTGATTTCATGATATGTATTCGTTATTTACTTTTATAGTACATTTAATATTTATAAATCGTTTTGAAAAACTAAATACCGTTGTTGTGTTCGTTTTTATGTAACTAAACCTTCCCTTAATGTTGCATTTGACATTTTAATCTGAGGTACAGCTCAGTGGGTGAGGCGACATTAGGCAGTTGAAATGCTTAGTTTGCTTAATTTCACGCAAACAGGAAAAGACAACGGGACAGCTGCAATTTTTCACTGGGAAAACGGGACAGGTTTGCTTATTGCAAATGTGAAAACGGGACAGCTACATTAAATTCTTTTCAGATTGTACAAAATTTGTTAGATCGGGTGAGGGAACGAAGATTTTCGTAGTTGGATTGGCGCCACCTGTCATTCCTCTCTTTACACCTGCAGCTGACTAAAAATGATGGTTAATTAGTTAATTTTAGCCAATATCTGCAATTGTTGTTAAGTTGTTTGGTTTTACGCTAATTTTCTGCGAAATTTCGGAAATTCTTTCATGAAAATTGTGACAAAACTAAAACGAAACGCGCGAAACAGATAAATTTTAGAAAATTATGCAAAATTTTACTACCGAAATTCATACTTCATAATATTATACATTTCTATACTACTGCATTTTGTTTCAAGATTTTGGCATTCTGGGGTGTTTACACATAGGATTACAATACAATATTTATGTATCCTGTTTTAACCCCTTCTCACATTGAGTTGCCTGTAGGCAACTCAGCGCAGTGTATGTACGTTCAATAGTATATATCGCACCGTGTTTAACAATTGCCACACGTATACATAGTACTAAATCACCACAAGACGTGAGAGCTCCCTCGGGCTCGAGCCTCAAGCTCCTATAGCTTAGTGATGATGGTATACGCCTCCCAGTCCAGTCACTGGAGTTGGAATCCGAGCATAAAAGTAGGTCTCAGGGGAAATAGAAAATATTCATGTGAGAAAGGGTTAATGGCCGATCCGATTGCAATTACTTTATTCTTTTCGCTTTTGTATGAATTTCAGGTTGAATTATTAGAAGTTCCAGCCGAATTTTCGGACCATTCTGGATTGAACTAGAATACTCGTTGTCATTTTAACTATTTTCTCAAATTCGCTAAAAATGCTTTGAAGGCAAATTTAGCTTACGTGAAAAGTAAGGATTTACAAAACATTAAGTTAGGTAAAAAATTTTACTTTGTATCTCTATAAATATTAATATCGACGTATAAATGTTTCACAGATATTTTGTTTTCCTGCCAACACAATTCAGGCAACAAATATTCGCAGGCCTTTGTGAAATTTTAAAGAAAATAACAGATTCTCCGATGCCACTTCCATATTTTGCCGGCACACCTGGCTATGTAGATCAGAATTCGTGTTGACGTTGAATCAACACGAACTTGATCCGGCCAGTTATAATTATAACCCGAATGACTTGACGATCGAAGCACTGTTTTAAATTGTGCAGCGTAATATTATAGTAGTATGATGTCCTTACTGGTTACCAGGGTACAACTGGAGGTCTGCCAATTGTGGACGCAGATTTTCTGTTTTCTAGTCCCCAAATAGTTGCGGGTTCTTGACAACAAAGTACCGAAACCAAAGCAACAATATAAGGGTGCAAACGAAGCCCTGTCTCCGGCTCCGGCATAAGATCGCCGGCCAATGTTACTTTAAGGGGCTTAACAGTAGATTAAGCGTATTCCTAAGCCTAAGCCTATAAGCGTCAGCGTTACAAAAATGAGTTCCTAAGCCAAAGCCTAAGCAAAAAATGTAATCTAGAATCTAAACCTACTATTTTATAGACCCACCAGACTCTTGGACGCCCCTTAAAGTAACATTGGCCAGATCGCCCTCCAGCTCCGGTACAATTTCTGCCGACGGTTTTGGCAACTACGTTAGACGAAACTATCCTTCGCTGTTTAGCCACAACCGTAAACAAATAATGTCGCTCGTAAACTAAACAACGTTACGGTTTTATTTATTTAATTCAACTTTACTTACATGAGCTCCAATATGCGCAATATGTGAGAACGTAAACCTAAACTATATCTGCCAAGGTGACATTTCTGAACAAAAAGTGTTCGCCTGATAATGTTGCAGGTCGCTGCTGATTCAAAAATTTCAACACTGCAAAGCTCAACGCGCTTCTTGTACAATTGCATCTACGCAGCATAGCTGAATAAACTTCAATTTTTAGATGCCGCGATCAAAACCAAATTACGTATAAACGTTTTCCAATTTTTTCTGTTTAAAATGTTTAAATGTTTGACATCTATGTAGGGATTGACAGGAATGTGACTACGAAATCATTATCACTCAAATTGTGGCCAGCCACGTTATGACCTAATATACTGCGGTTGGATAGTGGTTTGTGGGACTTCCGCTTTTTAATCCAGCGTAACATGACTGTCTACTTGCACCTTTCATATTGACCCTCCCAAAAAGTTCTCTATACAAAATGTGACCCATGTTACTTTAAGGGGCGTCCAGGTTTCTGGCAGGTCTATAAAAGAGTAGGTTTAGAGTCTAGATTATATATTTTTTGCTTAGGCTTAGGAACTCATTTTGCAACGCTTAGGCTTAGGTATATGCTTAATCTACTGTTACACCCCTTTAAGCATAACATTGGTCCAAAATGTTGTATATTACCACTTCTAACGGGTGAACAACATTTACGTACATATAACTAAGCAGTAAGCTATAATTGACAGAAGCATAATAGCGAATATATGCATTTATACAGCTAGAAATAGCAATCAATTATTATAAAATAGCACAGTAAACGTAAAAGAGCCATCAGCAATATCGCTGGTTAATATATATGTAACAGTCCTATAAAACTACGATCAACTCTGATTTTGAGTTCCTTGTATTAACACAACCTAACGCAAAAACAACAGGGTGCAAAGCGGAACTGAATTATACCGGAATCGAAATCGGAACTAGAAATTTTCTAAATGTGCGGATAATTTGTATTGACAAGTATAACATTGATTTAGGGTGTTGTTGGTTTTTTAACAATTTTCAAAAACGTCTCATGAACAAACTGGCCCTGAATTTGGGTTCTACAATAGTTAAACTACAATTAATTTGTGATAAGTCAACTCATCGAAAGCAATTTATAATAAACAAATCGTACAGAATTTTTAGTCAACTTATCACAGCAAGTAGGATTAAAATTAAAATGTTAAAATTCCGATTCCGACTGATTGCGCAACCGAAATCGGAATCGAAACTCGTTTTGAATCGCAATCGGAATTCCGGTTCGGTTGCACCCTGAAAAACAACCAAAAATTGTTTACATTTATAACAAATTTTGACTTAGGGTTGCGCTATACTTTTCTGTGCCGCGTATCGCCACACGGCGCCGTGCATCACAAATAAACCTCAGCTATTATTTTTTAAATCACGCGCGGCACCGCGCGGCGAGATTCGGCCAGTTTAGCGCAAACCCTTATACTTTTAAAAGGCTGTTAAACAGAAACGTGCATAAATTCCAATTTTATTTTTAGAAACATAATAAATGATATGACAAAAATATAAAAGGAAGATAAATGGAAATGCTGTGAAATACCGACCCAATGTTATCAACCTCGCCATAAAAGCTGCCAAAACATACACAAAGTGTTATATGAAACTGCGCTTACACTGCAAGATATACGTCAAAAACACGCGTACGTACCATCTTAATTCTTTGTTCTGCAATTAACACGCAGTTCAAGCGCATATTTAATTCAATTCAACTCCATTTCCCAACAATTTACTCCATTATACGCAGGAAATACATAAATTACAAGCTGAAAGTTGCATTCAGTGTGCTGATAAATAAATAGATGTTTATAATTTTTGCTTTAATTGAAACAGTTTCAAAATTAAGCACAAATGTTGTCGCTAAACTGCAATCGCAAAGGTAAGGCTAAACCGCTGTTACAGACGGTTTTTGTTTTGATTGTTAAACAAATATCATACGAAATGTATATCGTACAAAACTTATCTTCTATATTATTTAAGTTCGAACGACTCACATGCATATTTGGACATCATTCAAGCTCAGTAGCATGATAGTCTTTGAAAATACATTACACGATTGTTCTACAAAACAATTTCTACCAACTATGTGACCCTGACGTATATAATAGATTCATTGACCAATTTTTAAGTCTAAAAAGTGTACACGTATTATATATCTATGAAATGCATTCAAGTAGTATCTACTGTTTACGGTTGAGTATGCGATGTGAAAGCGTTTGTTTGAAATCAATCCTAGCATTTTGATGAAGTTGCACATATGTGCAAGAACTACGACTACTAGTATATATATACACTAGATGCAGCAGGTTATAGCACTCAATTCTGTATTCCAATATAAGTGCTCAAAGCAAGAATCAACAAATAAAACAAGTGCAAAACAAGTGTAATTACGTAACAACAAATGAAAAAATTCAATGTCAATGTCAAGCTGTCGTGCCAAATAGAACCCTTCAAGAAAATTGTGATAATTTTACGTACAAATTATGTCACCGCATGTAACTGTTCTCAGCGTCAACAGATAACCTATCAAACATCCATGCAGGCCTTTCGCTACCATATACTATAAGTTTTATACTACTCGCAGAAAAGGGTGTAACCAGGATTTCATTTCAAGGGGACATGTCACGAAATAATTTTTCACTTCTAGGATCCAGAAGGTTATTATAAATCTTGTTAAAAGCGCTTTTTTTGTTCCTGTTTAGAAATTTCGGGAGGGATATATAATATAATATTCAATTAATAATAAATTATTAATTAGCATTAAAAGTAATTTCATTTGATAACATAAGACTTCGCAGCATCACGTCATATCTTAAAAGACAAAAATGTTCTTGCACAAGTGCTAAATTAGATTCATGCTTATTAGTGAAGCGATTCATACAAGTTATGCACCAAAACAACGCAAACAAAACAAGTAAAAAGATCATATTTAACAAATTTTTAAGTACGTATATATCTCAATTTAAAGTTCCGCCATAAGCGTGATTTATTCTAGGGTCCACCTACAACAATGCAAGGTACAAACGCGTGTGCGTCCATACGTAAGCTTCAGTCCACTTCTGACAGCGCAAAAATAAATCATATGACTACCGGCGGATGCAAAGGCGGCCCATGACTACCGGTGGATGCAAAGGCGGTCCACTCAGGCAGGGATAATGGCAGGTCTCGGTCTCGGTTCGCTTTTTTGAGTCTCAGGCGGTTTGGAACCGAGACCAGCACTTGAGGATTCAGCAAATGTATGACTGTACTGTTGAAGGAAGTGATGGCTGATGCACAAAATTTTTCTGTGAAATTATGACATTTCATAGTTACGCGACAAGTGCAGATATTCTCAAACGACGCAAGGCCGTAGGTAGTCAGGTCTCGGTCTCGGTCGCAGTTTTTAACCGAAACCGCCCATCCCTGCACTCAGGCACCGCCCCCAACAGGGATCATAACCAATGGTTCGTATTAAGAATTAGTAGTAAAAATGCGTTTGGTTTCTCGCTCGCTATTCTAAACGTTTTAATCAGCTACTACTGCTTATAGCTACAAAAACAATTTTTGTTTGCAAAAAAGTAACCATCATCGCAATCACAAATAGGTAACTAAGAGTATTTAAACCAATCCCTCGAGCAAAGTTACTCAATTTTGCCAAGCTACCTATATTACGCAACAATTCAATCGCTCAAACCATACTATGCAATGCCTGTCGACTTATGTACAACATATATATAGTGTATTAAAACACGAAACACAAAACAATAGTCAAAGACATCAAAATAGAACCACTGTTTAGAAAAAGAGCACTTTCACACAATTCCCCCCGTATCCAAGTTGAAATTCAATGACACCGGCTGCACACTTTTCTCAGTTTTCTAAAATTTACTCAAATTTTGGCATACGTCACTTATTACGATATAAACTTACGCGTAGAGTTAGGCTTGTGGTAATGGGCACGTGGTGAGCGTACAGCTGGCCAATGTTCGTTTACCTTTAGGTATTGCCTAAACATACGTACCAAAAAGCATAAAAGTGCCCCCAAAATAATTGTTTGAGATAGCCGTCAACAATAATGTGACGAATATTATTCATTACTACATTTGGCAAGATAATAGAACAATACGAAATAACGTTATATAATATATAATATATAATATATACATATATAAATATATATAAATATATATAAATATATATATACATATATATATTAATTTCTTCAACAAACGTAAGCAAAAAGACACAAATCTCAGCTGAACGAATTTTATGACTAACTATTAAACTACTTAATTTATATTTTCTTAAATTCTCGCACAGAACAACAACCGCTAGATGCATTTGTCGATTGATCAAAGTGATTTCTCTAAAATTCGCTAAACTTTAATTTACGTAAAAATAAAAAATCTCAAATTACAAACAATGACTTCGCCAGTTTTCAACGACTCAACACAGATTCGAAGAATGCGTGAGACTCATGCTGTAACTTTCAATTCACATCTCTTACGCAATCTTGTACACTCTTTTATAACGTTCTTGTACTGGTATATATCTTGGCCCGTATTCACGAAAGTGTGTGACATCTTACCTTAATGCCAGTGCGTGATATCTTGTAGCATTTTAAATAGTGACCGGTACGGTTCGAAACTCGGCACATTTTTCGTGTTTCATTTGTTCTACTTCTGTACCAATTTTGAGATCGTCAATCCAGCAGGAATTCGTCAGTTTGAACACCTACCGCTACCTGGTGACAGATGCTCTATATGCATTTGAGAATATCGGCCCAAAATGACACGCTACACCTGCTCAAAAACTACCGAACCATACTGCAGCTGATATAACTTGAACCATTTTTTGCCAAACCGCTATATGCATTATTTAATCACGACGCACATACAGATATACATAAGTACATGAATTGGCCCTCAAACTGAGTTTATAAAAACATAAAAACAAACCAATGTAACAAAAAATAAAAAACAAAAGGAACGTTCTTCAGTCACTTATTATTATTATTATAATAATAGCGTGTATTATACGTACGTATATGTCATATTCACGGTGCACCCGGATACCAAAAATAATTATCGTTTCCTGTCGGAGCAGCCGGATACATTACCCAAATAGAAAAATTTATTTCAAATTTTAAATAAAGAATCACTACTTAGTGGTGAGTGCTCAGTCTGAAATTAGTTGTCATAATAACTCGTTTTAGTTTCCACTCCTGCGTAAACTTTAGTATTAATTATAATGCATGTTACACTTAATTAAATAACACCGAAGACAATTCACCGTTATTGGGAATTGTGCTTATAAGTTGTTTTAATATAGAGATATACGTTATGCATTTCGGCGATTATGATCCAGCTGGTTTTGCAATCGCACTTTGACCGCAAAACTAAAATGCTACACAGGGTATTTTTGCTACAAGGAGAACAGTCCCAACTAATAGTGCCGGCTTAAGCGCTCCCAAACCCTCCAACTGAGGACGGCCCGAACGCTTGGGGGCCCCACTTCGAGAAACTAAAAACTTTTCGCGGACCATGAAGTTATAGAGTTGTAAAACATTTTATTAAGGACCTCTCGGCCCTGTTTGAGGAGACCGGCCTTAACGCCCGCCCTGAATCCAACTCTATATATCCGTATTATTGTAATTTTGACGGCAAAATACCCAGCGTAACAATTGATCTACGATATATTCATCAGCCTCAATCATCATGTCAAGTATTTTCCATACAAATACTACCGTCCAACGAAAAAACGCCCAAATCAAACCAAGTATGCATACACGCACATACATATATACACATACAAATGTGACAGTGTTGGTAGAACATAAATTACGGTTGCAAACATCGGTGGCGTATACAATCGGGAGAGCTGAAAATGAAAGGATCATATTCTCCCACTTCCCCGAAATTTCTGCAGCGACGAGATTGGGCACTTTTACAGGCTTGTTGTATATTAACCTACTGGACTTCAACTAGAGCTCAAAAAATGAGATTATAGCGTCCCGAAATGAAAACACACAGCACAAGCACTTGTACAAGCTTTAGACTAACCAGTTGAATTCTATGTTGAGTTTAATTAAAATATAACATTATACCTTTTCGAAAAGAAATCCTGGCCACGCCACTGGTGCAGCAACTCAGACACAACATTCACAGTTAACTGTTAATAATATTGTAGGATGCGTTGCTCAGATCGTATGCGAATAATATGCGTAACGTTCACGTGAACGACCCGCAATGAACAATACAATCGCGATCAATATTGTTCCAGCCGATGCAACTGCGAGCCAATATGACCACAAAAATTTCACCTGAAAAATATTGCATCATGCAATGAAGGTGCACGACTTGTTTTTACTTACCCAACACTTTAACTGAAGGGAAAAAATTTCTACCCACAGTGTTTAGTTTGCACGGCGACAATGTCACATGCTTAGACTAGGCTCAGGTTCCTTGTATGAGAAGAAATATTATATTGTGAGGGGGGCGGGCAGTAAACAAGTCCAAAACGAGCAACCGGACGCCAAAATAATACCGGAGCCGAATATCTGGCTATACATTGATTTTATGCTGTTTACTGTATAACCAAAACTAGTTTCTGGACAACTCGCCACTAGGCATTTCAACGATCCGACTATTTGCCGTCCACTATTAGCAGAGGCGGATTCCAAAATTTCTGACGGGAGCGGCGGGCTGTGAAATATTATGAAACGCAAAAATTGTAAGGTAGAGGGACGTTATCATTTTATCACCCAAAAAAAATTCTGAAAATTGTAAGCCAGCATTTTATCAGAAAAAATTCTGAAAATTGTAAGGCGGACCTTACCATTTTATTACAAAAAAATATCTGACAGGGGCGTACGCCCCCCCTCGGATCGATTTAAAAAAACTTGGTAACAGCCACGACTGTATACACATAACACAACCGTATCGTAACATCAAACGGAACTTACATTACTGTTGTCAGTCTTCATGAAATATGCGTAAACAGCAAGCGCAGCAACATTACAAAGCACTGAAAATAAACTAAGTTCCATTTGTGACGGCGCTAACCACATATTAAACAGTGCAATAGCTTTGTATCTACCTCATCATCAATATTTAGTATATGTACTCGAGACACCAATATCCCCTTATCATTTTATATCCAAGTTTGAATTTGTCAAGATTCAACCGTTGTGTCCTAACAAATTTTTTGTCGAGCAGTCGGACAAATTATGTAGTATTCGACGTTGCTCAGCTGAGTAGAATAGTGCTACATTTTTTGAAATTAAACCACTGATTAACGAGTACAAGTCAAATAGCTGATTTGGCGCGCTGTCGTAGATTTACAATGGCGAAAATCAGTTATTTGACTATAATTCATTAGCCAATCGTCAGATTACAAAAAATTTAACAACACCGTTTGACTCATCTCCGCAACAACTTGCCTATTAGACAAAATTTTTCGGGTCGCACGGGAGGTCCTTGAGACTAAAAAGACCGAATTTTTACAAAAAAATCCAAATTTGAACGTGGAATGATCACGACAGGGCAACGAGAAGCTCAAATATGTTGAAATTTTGAAATTGTACCATTTTTGAGCCAAACGCCGGCTGAACAGGGTAACGCAAAAGACCCGGCCGGGCCAAACCTAAACGGTAAGCCGTGTTAGACTCGACACTACAAATTTCCTTCCAACAACACTGGACGATAATACTAACGTATCCTTACATTTTGATACCTCTGGCTCCGACTACTATTTTACATCAACTACTAGCAAAACATTTATCTACTCAATACAATTTTAGGCTAATAAACAATAAAATTGGAAAAAAACTTACAAGCAAACACCAATTCAGACACAAGACACCAAGTGCAACGATTGCAACAGCACGGAGCGACCACAAGTGACAAAAATACCGTCAGACCAGCGACTACCATCAGCACAATAACACAAAATTCCCAGACTGAAAAAAAAACAACACAACAGCGTTACAGCAGCAAGCAAAAGTAAAGCAGTGAACAGCTGCTCATGATCACTTTTCCCAATCACTTTTGCCGCGTACACGAAGGCTTATGCTTAGCTTTGGGAAACGGCGTACACATGCGTAAGCCAGCGTTTACCAAAGTCTACGCCTAAGCTTTAATCGAAAATGCTGGCGAAAAGAGCCAACCGAAGAAACATATAGATAGTACCTGAAGTAACGTTGCAAATATTTCTTTCACTCGCTATATGGCCGACGCGACACGTAACAGATGCGTAACTACAGAAAAACATCTTGGAACTTTAAGCTTCATTAATAATTTTGCTAAAAATACTATTTATGTGGTCGTCACTCGGTCTATTTATAGTCACTGCTTGTTGTGTTATTTTAAAAATATTACAGTATTCCATTCGAAATGAACCTGGCCGGGTTTCTGAAATGTTACTTTAAGTATTTACTTAATGCTTAAATTTTCGAGCAAAAACAAATAAACGCCTAATGTCAGCAATTGTGAAAGTAATTTAGTTTTTTATAGCAAGGAGGCACCATGAGTCTACAAATTTCCGCTAGACCAAGGTTAGTATGCCTCAACAATTAATTTGTAGTATATCAAATTTAGTCAGCGAATTAAGTATTGATTTAACGTAAGTACGCTTTTAAAAACGACAAAATAAGTTAAGTAGTTACTTAGCACGCACTTAATTACTAAGTTATACTTAAGTAGGGTTTCGGAAACCCAGCCATTATTCATTATGTTACCGTATCACTGGTATCGCCAAAATCGAAACAGTTTGTTTTACATGCCAACCAAATAGAATTAAAACTTTGATGGTGTCCTCTTGCTAAATTACTTCCAATATTCACGCCTGTTACTAATTGGTCTATGATAACCTGCTATTTTGTATACTAGCAGTGTGACCTGGGCTAAGCTGCTATTGAACTTATAGACCAACCAGATTTGACTCTTTGGACAGACGCAATACCGAACACCAACCAACGTTGGTACCACACATCACTGTTGTTTCGCGAAATCACACAATCGCAAATTGACCTAGGCCAAACTGCTATTTGCTTCGAATAGCAGATTGGCCAGGGCTAATTGATAACTGACCTGAATAGCAGATTTCCCTACGACATATATATACACACACTGCAAAACGCTTACTTTTGTAATGATTGGAAATGTGTTCGAGTTCTTTGTGGCGTAAACTTTTCACAATATCAATACAACCGCTCTGTTCTGACGCGTCTGCAACTTGTTGTTGAACGCTTTTACTTGACACATACGGGCAATGCTTTTTGAACAAACCGTGATTGTTACAAATTAAACCGCCAAGGTCACCGACAATATTATCGACACCTTTGATAACTGAAGTGCTACCGTCTATGGATACGATGTTGCTCACTGAACACGTTTTGGACCTGAAATATCAACAAAAAACAATATTTAATAAACGTTCGTCATGTTTTAGGCTTATTACTACATGATTCGACCTTGGTTGAGCCTGACAGCATAGTTTTGTCGAAAATTTTATAAAAGTTTATATGCAATTTCAATGCAGCGTATGGCTCTGATTCGAATGACGCTACGTACGTTGTTAATCTAATATGCCTCAAACAACTTTTCATTAGACAACTATGATTTTATTTACGCAACTATTATTTAATATTTTATTGGCCCATGTTACTTTAAGGGGCGTTCAGGTTTCTATTGGGTCTATAACAGAGTAGGTTTAGATTTTAGATTACATTTTTTTGCTTAGGCTTAGGCTTAGAAACACATTTTTGCAACGCTTAGGTTTAGGCTTAGGAATACGCTTAATCTACTTTCCGCCCCTTAAAGTAACATTGGCCATTTTATTTATACAACTATTACCCAGAGATCGACCGGATATCCGGTAAGTTTTCACCAGATACCGGAACCGTACATCAGTTTTTGCCGGATATTAAACCGGAAACGAGATACAGATATCTGGTCAACTCTAGTTTCCAATCCCTGCCTACCCTTACAAATCAAAAAAATTACATAAAAACAAATATGTGTATATATACACCAGTACAACTAACCAATAATTTGTCACAGTTGCAATACTAATCAGCCCAGTCGCTATTAGCAGTACGAAAAATCCGATCACGTGAAGACAAGAGCACTGCATATTCGTTCAATTAACACACAAAACGACGCCAATCAAAAATCAACACAACAACGATAAACAGTAAACTTTGTAAAATATCCAATGAAATTCGTTGATTCGTGCTTAGCCAATTACCAATCGAGACGCGCGATAGTCGTTGTGACGAATCAAAGACAACAAAACCCAAAATAATTCTGTTGATATTTTAATAATTCGGACGTGGCCACAAAGTATATATATAGCAGCACAGGCAACCGATGAAACTGTTTAAATTCGGTTTGAGTGATTATGACCCAAATCGTGTCGCAAAAAATGTTATTTCTACAATAGTAGTTAAATTTAGCCGATATCACCGCTAACAGAGTCACACACATACACGTTACAGTTGAAGTGAGCGAACAAAAATTCGTTGTCCAACTTGAGATGCTAACAATAACCACACAAAGTGTCCACTTACTCCCGACAGTACGAACAAAAACACTCAAATACAACACTGCGCTACGAGTTGCAAAATATATCTTATTCGAAAAGACTCAAAATTGCGACTGTAAGCAATACTTGATTGAAGATGCCCTTGAAACGATGCTTTGCCGAATAATGCTAAGATACTGCTTATCTATAAACGAGGTAATGTTTATTAAATACAATACAAATATACGTATATTCCTGAAAATTTAAATAAATAAATGTATAACGCAACCGCTGGAGCGCAGCAACTTTATTAACAGTTACAGCACCGCGTGTACGCTTTCAGCCATGCAAGCACCCATTAGCAGGCCGTGATTCGGATATACATATATGCTGAGCTGAGAGATATCAGCTATTTATGCCGGCTCAGAATATTACAGTGGAATACTGCTGATTCAGATTAACATCTAATAGTGCAAACTGATAATTCTTAACAATTTTGTACCCGATCTGCTTATGCTGTCAATGTCATTTCACATAATTAATACACTAATGAATTTCAACATATATATATATATATATATATATATATATATATATATATATATATATATATATATATATATATATATAACAGCAAAACTATATATAGACACCTTCTTTAACGCTACAAAACCTACCAGAAAAATACAATTTTGCTGCAGAAACATAAACCGAAGCAACGGCGTAGCGACGTTGGTTTAGAAGCCAACCGCCCCCCTTTGAGATTATTTAAAAGAGTTAGTTTCAGATGCCCAACTTACGATCCAAAGAAACGGATATCCTTTACGTTATATCCGGTCACACCCTGGTATTTAAGTTCAGCACCAAATACTCGTTTTAAAATCTTAATCAATAATGTGCTAACGAGTGTATATTTTTATCATCGTCCAATCGGAAATGCTGTACTACATTTCATCAGGGTGCAACCGGAATTCCGGTTCCGGTAAATTGTGATTCCGGTTGCACCCTGATATACATAGGTATTTATATACTTAGCTTATCAGTTTAAGCCAAATCTATTATAACTTGTCGCATAACAACTTTTCGCCCGTTAGTATCATATGTCTAAGCATAATCCTAAGCGTAATTGTGTAAGCCAGAACCTAAGCCTAATTATGGGCAACAAATTGTCAAGTCGACAAAATTTCAGAGTACAACTAGTCATTCGACGAGTTTTCCACCGACGATATTGTGGTGATACCATTTACACATAGATCTAGGCCTAATCCTTTTTGTCAGTATACCTTATGCCAAAATGTGATAATTAAGAAAACTCTGGGTGAAGCCTACAAAAGCTAAGGCATAATTACCTACCTACACCATCAATATGCCAAGATAACCAACCATACACCAAACTATATGACAATCACAAAAATTGAAAAGCAAAACCTTTCACACCCAAGTCTGAAATACGTACGTCTATTCAACGCAAAACGCATCACAACGCGCCCGTAGCTAGCTAGAGGGGGGCTAGGTCCATCAAGAAAAGTTTCGGCCCCTCTACAAAAATTTCAACCCCACTTTCAAGTCATCGGATACACTTGTATGCCACCTAAAAAATTTTAGCCCCCCTTATCAATGTGATCTGGCGACGGGTCTGCATTACAAACAATCGAAGCTAAACCGAACAGATACCGATAACAGATATGGTCTACATAAAGCATTACCATTAGTAAGTTAGCTAATACTGAAGCAAACGCCACTATATATCTAACTACTTATCAATCATAAGGTATTATTTCATACCGCGAAAAAACACTATTCACTTGGTATTTCGCAAAAAACACAATGTTTTGTATTTATTCTACAGTTATTAATGTATGCATAATTATAGCAGGAACGCGAAATATTCATGATTTGTTGACCGAATTGCAAATCAGAATCCGAACCCATTTCGATTTTGTCCAATCCGATTCCGAGCGGTTTGAATTTGAAAAATACCTTCATGCTGAAAAACGTATATATTGTATAAAATTGAAACTGTAGCCGTTTGGAACTTCGGCTTAGCAAACCTAATCTGTTATACAGGCTAACAGAAACAAATGACTTTTGAAATATTGAAACTAAAATTAACAGAAACATAGATTGAGCTTCGAACCAGGGTGCAACCCAACCCACGATTTCATCACCGATTTTGAATCCATCGCAATTTTGTCGACTTCTAACCTTGACTATACAAATGTTATCACTCAATGGTCCACCAGTCTACATATGTACACATGGCATGTTTATGTGAACATAAAAGTAATATGGAGGGTAACTATTTAATTGGCAGTTCGTACCCATGAGTGAAACAACCCAATAAACCCTATGTTTAGGATGTGCCGATATTACAACATTTGCAGAGCAGATTCTGCTTATTAATTTAAAATTTTGCCGACACCGATATCAATTCTAATACATAATGTTTAATGAATAGCTGCTACGATCATTACGGTACAAAATTCTACGAGCAACGACAAAAAAACTGACCAAATATCATAACCAACAACCAGAAAACCTTGACAACTGTTCATTTCAATCGCTTCCCTTCTCGATATACAAACCTGACGGTCCGCTTAGGTGTTAGCAGAGCAAAGGTTGATCAAGCGTATCAACCTGCACATGGTACCAATTTATGCCAGCGGCGAATCCCGAAATTTCTACCGCAAGTCCAATAGGTACTACACAGTGGTAGTGCAAAATTTATTTGTTTCCCTATTGGTGGAGTGGCCTAGGGTACCCCTAAGTCCGTCGGCGGCTTACGTTACCCCTAAGTCCGCCAATGGCTTACGTTACTCCTAAGTCCGCCAGTGGCTTACGTTACTCCTAAGTCCGCCAGTGGCTTACGTTACCCCTAAGTCCGCCAGTGGCTTACGTTACCCCTAAGTCCGCCAGTGGCTTACGTTACCCCTAAGTCCGCCAGTGGCTTACGTTACCACTAAGTCCGCCAGTGGCTTACGTTACCCCTAAGTCCGCCAGTGGCTTACGTTACCCCTAAGTCCGCCAGTGGCTTACGTTACCCCTAATTCCGCCAGTGACTTATAGAAACATGTTAACACAATGAACCCAAAATAGTTGAAAGTACAAACACCTAAACATTATAAACACGAAACAAAACATTGCGTACTGAGAGACAACGTGTACTTGGCAACATTACGATTTATATATCCCGGCCCGCTTGGATGTCTATCGTCAGACGGCGAGCCCATATACAATTGAACAACACTAGTAGTAGTATATATGTACGTACGTAGTTAGCGACTGATACTATAAATAAATACACACGTAACTTATAAATACATACTATATACATATATATCTAAAAAGCGTACGCCAAGACGTGACCAGGACTGTATTTCGGAAGAGTACATATAACCTAAACCTAAGTTTCGTTGGAACCCGAATCGAACTTAACATTCTTATAGCAAAAACGCATTTTACACGTCCCCCCAGAAATTTAAGCGAAGTATATAAATCTACCTATCTCTCCGCTTGTATACCCCCATACTACCGTTGAAATATACGCAACTATATTAAGTACGTATTCAGTGAACCAGACCAGCCAAAGGACACCGACGCCGACTGTACATATTATACAAGCGTATTTAGAAGCGGACGACAACGCAGCCATGCAAAGTAAGTATGAACGGAAACAATGGTCTAACTGGGGGGGGGACCGATGGCGATTTCAGAGGTTAACCCCCGCGCCCTTGCGATTTATGCACAGTTGTTTGAGACACATTTCAGTTTACAAACAACACACTCCCCATTGAAATGGCTTATAGAACGTACCCCCCTCAATTTATAAAATCTGGGCTACGCCAGCGAACTGGACAGCAGCAGTGTAGTGCTGCCGTGAATAACCTGTCCCTACAGCATGACTATACACTATTTTTAGATCAGTACTCGACACATACCGCGGACATCAGGGTCCAATAAAAAATGCGACGTTGCACGTAGCGATACAACTAGCCCAGACCGAAAAACGAACTATATAGCGAATAGAAATTAACCACCATGACACCGTAACGCATTTCACACAAGGCACCACGACAATTCGTCGTCCGACACCTCGTCGACCTGAACAACTTGTTGAGAAACTAGTCGAATCGACATCTTGTTGCCTTCGAGATATTGGGGCAACCAAGCCTGAAACTAATCTCTTTGCCTCTGCGAAGTTGGAACATTTTTCCAAACATCATTAAGCATACAAACAACAATTAAACCAACGCTACGTTGACCAAGTAAAGATAAATACGTAAAATGTGTTAAATCAAAATTTTACAACACTCAATAAAACTAAAAAAACGACCATCAAATGAAACGCTACGTACATACATAACAGCCAATATTTCAAGTACGTACAATTTATTCTCTATATACACTACAAACCAGCGTAAGCGAGGCACAACTTTGTCCCAGCAATACCTTGCATATAAAAGTCATAACCTAAATCTTATAAATAAATTTGTATTTCTTGTAAAACACTGCGATGACTGCGGACTTTGTCATACACACTGTACGCAATTAGCAATATATCCGTATAAAACCTATATAAATAAACCCTGGTTTCTTATACTGAAAAAATAATTACTAATAAGCACGTAACTGTTAACTATTTTAAGTCTACGTATGTATGTAACCAGCAGAACCAGCTAAAATTAATCTGTATCCACCGAAACAGGCTCGTAGATATGCTCAACTAGCTAAGGGAGCTAAATTGTTTCAGGAGGGGCATACAAGGATTGCGATTGACTTATAAGCAACTTTAAAAGTTTTCTCGGGGGGGGGGGGCGAAATTTTTCTAGGAGGGCACAGAGCCCACACTGGCCCCCTCGTGACTACGGGACCGCACCGAAACTATGTAGGTTGTGTGCAGCAAACCATTATTTCATACGCACCGCATACACTTTAATTAAATGAAAAATCTGTCATTAACAGCCGCAGCAACTAATAAATAGGCAGTGTAAACAAAAAAGCTACATATTATATATAATATATTATAAATATATATATAATATATTATATATATCAGGATTCAACCGGAGTTCCTGATTCGGCCGGATTTCCTGTCAAAATTCAATCTTATCAATCAATGCACAGAATGCAAATATGTTCCAAATGCAAAGACCAACCACGACTGTGCTAAGCGCCTCCAACCGCCCTGTGAGAGACCGGTCTAAAAGGAAACGGCTTCTGAAAACAAAATCCATTTCACTCACCCTTGATTCGCCACTGCTAATAATGATCCCGGACTTAGTTTAGGGGGTGGCAACCCTAACACGGCCCTCAAACGAACTACATACGAATTTCGTGCTTACTGTCCCACATACATATTACAATATGAGTATATGGCTTTAATACAAGAAAAAAATAGGGAGTGGGGGGGGCAGAATCTCGCCTTAGTAAAAGACGGTTCTTAACGCAGCTTTTTCCGTTAAGCATCGTTGAACGATGTCGAACGAACTTACAAGCCTCATGACCAACACCAAACTGGCTATGTATGGTCACCAGGCATGAACATTTCCTACTTTCAATAAAAAACACCAACAGCAATAGCAACATATCAAACCAATACACAATGAAATATACATACGTTACCATCATATTATTACCTACGACGATACTGAATACTATTATAAAGTCAATATCATTTTCACATAAACTCTATTTTACGTATAGTCTGCCCTATTTTCTTTCGGTCTACTAAAGTTCAATTTACGTATCACATAATTTAACAGAGCTGCCAGGCATGGCACTACGATATGTACCATCGTATAGAACCCGAACCAATCCAAAAAACACTGATCCAAAAACAATTTCTCCAGCTAAACCTAAACGCCAAATAACATTGCGCTCATTTCCTTTTCGTTGATTGTTTTCCTATAACGTAACTATATACATATATGTATATATGTATATATACATATATATAGATATCTATAAATATATTTATATACATAATACGTTGATAGAACACAGATTAGATTAGGTAAATTTTGATATGACGACCAGCCCAGATCTAAATGAACCATAATGAAACCACAAATTTCGTCTTGCAATGTTGCCCTTTCCGCAAATGGACAAATTTGTAACATATATACAGGGTGCAACCGGAATTCCGGTTCCGGCATTTTTTCACCTTCCGGTTCCGGTAACTTTTACCGGATTTAAAAACTCCGGTGTTATAATTTGGCCGTTTTCTTAACTTTGCTAATCTTTAACAATCTCTTTAGAAAGCCACTTGTATTCCGAATATAAGCCATTGATGGTGGATTTCACTTCAGTCGATGCTGAAAATCTAAAATACAACAAATAAAAGAAATACCTGTGTTCGACTAAGGTTGTTTCACAAATAATAGAGCAAAAAATACGATCAAAATGAAATTTTTGGTGAAATGCATTTTTCACTTTCCGGTTCCGGTTCCGGTAAAATTTTCAAATTCCGGTTCCGGTTCCGGTAAATTGTAATTCCGGTTGCATCCTGCATATATATAAAGCCAAATTTTATTGTCTTTTTAGACATTTATCGGGTCAGAGCAAAAAATACGATCAAAATGAAATTTTTGGTGAAATGCATTTTTCACTTTCCGGTTCCGGTTCCGGTAAAATTTTCAAATTCCGGTTCCGGTTCCGGTAAATTGTAATTCCGGTTGCATCCTGCATATATATAAAGCCAAATTTTATTGTCTTTTTAGACACTTATCGGGTCCTCCCTCCTCAGCCGTGGTTTTGCAAACACCGGATGTATTTTGGGAAAAAAATTTGCATATTTGAGCTTCTCATGCATTCCACTAACCTTCCATACCCAAATTTAAATTTTAACAAAATTCGATTTTTTTGAACTCCAAATGAAATTCCTTAAAACCGAACACAGATTTTTTGTCTAGAAAGTCACCGCGTGAAATGATCAGGGAATGGTATCAGAAGTTCAAATATGCAAAAACATTTCAAAATACAACCATTTTTTGGCAAACCACGGTTACTGGCGGGGGGGCGGGGGCGGATGGAAAACACCCTTTATTATTCCCCCAGCGCACGTTTATTCAAAAAAAATTTGGTTTTAACAAATTTTGCATCTTTCAAATTCTCAAGACTCCCCTGCGAACAGAGCGAATTCAGTTATTCGACTTTCACTTTCACTCTGAACTTTAACTCACCTTCACAACCCGCGTAGCGTAACGAAATATAAAATATTTAAATGTAATCAGCATGACGTGCCATTTAACGTATTAAAGATTGTTTGTTACTATCGACTTTGATCAATTTGTCGAAATCCTGACGCACCGTGGCGCTGTTGAACAACAATGGGAACGAATGCACACTGCTGGCCGCTGACCAATGGCCCCATACGTCAAACCAGCAACCAGGTTTACTACGTATTTCACTTGATACGAAAACATACAAAAAATATGACAATAAAATTTTTGACTCTCGTACAATTTAGACTCCGGCACGGGTTTAAACCTAAGCTTACGAACTGGCTTTCGTAAGCCTAAACCTAACCGTATACCTTAATCTTAAACGTGGGATAGCGGGCGAACGTATACAAGAGCCAAATTTTTCTAACTCAATCTCTTAGATAGATATATAGATATTAAAACAAAGGGATAATCAGAAATAAATTCTAGGTAAACTTCACAAAGGATATCATTCCATATGCTAAACTAGCCATATATTCGACTTTATGCGACACCTATACAGCTACAGTAAGTATGTATAGAACTATAGTATATACGTCGTACGCTAATTTGCTATTCAGGCCAATGACCTATTGGTCTAGGCCAATCTGCTATTTTGCGGAATAGCAGTGTCGACTAGGCTTAAACTTATAAACCAATCAGATTTGATTATTTGGACAGATGCAACACTGTAAACTTTTATTATTTGGACAGATGCAACACTGTAAACCAATCAGCGTTAGTTTTACATCACTGTTGTTTTGTTACATCATACAATCGCTATTTGGCCTATGCCAATCTGCTATTCTTCGCCTGAATAGCAGATTGGCCTACGCCATATATACGTACAAGTATGAATTTAAGGCATTGATTAATGAAACTACAATGCAAAACGAGTACCCAAACGTCAAGCAAAAATACACTTACATGCAACTAGCAGTAGATTATGTAATAAGACAATACACAGGACAGATAAGCAACATCAAGACGTCATCCCTTGAAATTCCATATGGAATGCGAGCTGGCTGGCAGGTATATCTACCAACTTCTATAACACTTCAAATTACGCTCTTGCGTCCAAGAGCCGGCATTTTTGCGACCGTCACATTAACGTGAAAAAAATTTTCGTGTCCCGTTACGCTTCTTCCAAATGAATTCCCACCAACAACCTTGAGCCCCAGCAGTGACCCACTATCATTGAGGTAACAAGGAACACCACTATAACACAAAACGCATTATAATACAATACGTACGGTAAATACAACGGCGGATGTAGACATTTATACCTGGGCAGGCCTTGCGACATCCCAGCTGTGAACAAAAAAACTCGCAAGCCAAGCAAGCAACAAACTGGACACAACTTCAGCGCTATACATTAACCTAATAATTTTGGGTTTGGTCACTGTTTGAGGGGCCTACGAAGGCGTGTCATACCCCCTTCAATACGCCAGAGAGCGTCTACATACGTTAAAATAAATGCACTTCCGAATCTCGTTTAGCACTGCGACCATTTTAAAGTATATATATAATATGAACGTAAATAATAGTTCATTGAAAAACGATTAATCACATATACCTATTGTTTTGTTACTGCTGTGCCGGATCGAAAAAAAACGTGGCAAGGCCCGCGGCTGAACAGTAGAACCGAACGCTTGACCGGGCCGCAGCTTCGAGTGGACTGGATTGTTGAGACAATCCGGACCGGATTGTTCCGGTCCACATCACTCATACTTACGTACCGAACGAATAACTGGCTTAACAAATGTAACATCTTTTACACTCGCTTGTACCAACAGTGGATAATCGCAATTCAACAAGAGTATGCAACTGGACACGTTCTGTGTAGACAAGAATGTACCCGGCACGCGTTGCATTTTTGCTCCACCCCTAATTTAGGATTATTTATGTGATAGCAACTCCGCGTCTAAACAAGGGGGGTCGATCAAAAACGCAACGCCCGCCGACACATTTTGAACCATGCGGGACCCCAAGAGTTGCACACTCTTGTCATTATCCACTCTTGCTGATACCAAGAGTGGATGATGTGCACCTTGCAGAAGAGTGTGCAACTGCTTGGGCTGTGCATGGCACAAAGTGTACCAGCACGCGTTGCATTTTCGCTCGACCCCCCCCCCTGATTTGGGGGGTAGTCACCACTTAATCTACATAGTAAACACAGGAGTTAAAATATAATCGGAGTGACTTTAGCTAAAATTCAAAATATTGGTTCAACGATTCCCCCTTAAATAAGGGGGGTTACAATTTGCTACTAGTATTACTGCGATATAAACTGCATACAGACCCTCCATAAACAAGGGGGGTAGGCCAAAAACGCAACGCGTGCCGGGTACATTCTTTAATACACAGAATGTACCCAGTTGCACACTCTTGTTATAAAGAGTGATCATCCACTCTTGCTGATACTAACAACCCACGTTCAAAAATTATGGAAACAATCCCGACGAATCCACGGCCGACTAAAACTGCCACATTCGTATGCATTAGTGACCAACCAGTAAAAAAGCGTTGCAACCATTGACCAAGCTCTGTATCACTGTATACTGAAAGCAAAGGCGAATCCATAAAAAATTTCGATTGGGGATCGTAATATGTATGTACTATATAAGCACGAAAATTCAAGCACAATTAAAGTGGAACAAGAGTAAAAAAACATTAGCAATGTCATTCTCCCTACCATTGATCATAAAAAAATATCTGATGAGGGTATTTTCCTACTCTGAATTCGCCCCTGAATGAAAAGTTGCAACACCGAAGCTTGCTAATTAATACCAACATTCGCGTAACCAGGGGGTGCGTGATTTGGCGAGTCCAGACTCCCAAAAAATTATGACCCAAGTAACGGTTTGCGACAGTTTCCAAACAAATGTAACATATTACAATTAATGTCTTGCTTCTCGCTCACTCCAACCGCGAAGCTTTGTTTATATACAGTAGTTGTGCATACACGGTAAGTGCAAATCTGTCGTATCTTGAGATCAAATCACCCTTTCGTACCCACCGAACAACTTAAATTTTTCAACGGGACACATCAATTTTAAGCTTAAATCTAACTTTGAGCTCGCGTCACAAAACAATTTTTGACAATTCAAACCTGTATTATAACTCCTGAGTGTCTAAACTCTTCCCAATTGAAAATAATGATGCCTACACGCAGCATTACCAATAATTTCATTTTTAAATAAACAATAAAACAAAACATACCGCTCGACCAACGCTGAGTCAACAGTAGTAATAGATTGCTAAACATCATCTACACAAAATTATGTCCAAAATATTCTAACCCAGGTACATAATACTATATAATCTGCTACTGCACATACAGACCATATGTGCAGTACCGTAGCAGACAGGGGTAGGGGCTCACCCCAAACTTCAGGGTGGTGGACCCCAAACTCGCGAGCGAAGCAATCGAGAAGCCAGGCGCATTTAAATCTTCGGCGTTTTTTGTTTCAACCGGATAGGATGGGGGCCTGCTTAAGGGTGGGCGGCGCCCCAATGACAGGTATGGGGATGGCTGCTCCGGGCTTGCACACACACGTATACATTTAAAAACAAATTAGTCAGCATACAATCACCAATTGCACATTTTATATTACAGACAAATTTACCAGTTCTGTTTCCAGGATCCAAGCTAAAACTAGAGTTTATTACAGGATGCAAACGGAATTTCAGTTCCGGTTACAATTCCGATTCCGATACAATTTCCAGTTTCGATTCCGGTATACTGTTCCGTCTCCAATTCGAGTTCGGTTTAATTAAGTCCCGTATGGCACGTACTGGCTTACTGATGGACAGTTATGCAAAAAACTGTGTCTTGCTGTTAATGCAGCGAAATGATACCGCGACATTACTGCGTCGATTGCCCAAATGCGACAATTGCTAAAATGATAATTGCCCAAATGCAACAATTGCTAAAATGACAATTGCCCAAATGCAACAATTGCTAAAATGACAATTGCCCAAACGCGACAATTGCTAAATTGACAATTGCCTAAACGCGACAATTTAGCAGATCCATGCTCGCACAATTTCAAGTTATAAGCGTTAGCAGCAATGTAGACCCAAGACGACTCGTTACCAAGATGCAGAAAACCCATGACTTCCATTTGATCAGCCAGGCTCCAAATTTACATTTTTGTATTTCTGTTCAACCATTTATTTTTCCTTAAGTGCACATATGACTTAAGCGAAATGGTCGAAAAATTCAAACAATAAAGCGAAAAGTTGAGTGTTGAAAAATAACGATCCGTAACCAATCGAATAGCAACGAAGTTCAAACAGAATAACAGCCTTCGTAGTGGAATTTCAGTTTCGAAAACGGCCCAGGCAACACTTGACTACGGTCCTACAATACTGTACCCTTTAAGTCAACCATGCACAGTTTATTACACTGTAATAGTTAGTAAGTCATCAATAGCGAACTCGTGCCGCAATCAATAGCCAATATATGTATTTCCTAATCTCCTGGAAAAACCTAATCTAAAACAATGCTCATACATACTTATATACGCATACACATGCGCTCAAAATCAATTAAAGCCAAATAACCAATCAACCGGAACCAAAGCATAAACAACACCACTACGACAGCGTTCAAGTATATATATACAGCGGCGGATCCACAAATTTCTGACGGAAGGCGGGCCTGCATAAGCCATCAAACGCAATTTTTCCTGTATGCAATATATATGACAATTTTCTGAGGGAAAAAATTGTAATGCACGTACCTCTTACCATTTTATCACTAAAACATGTCTGGCGGGGGTGTACGTCCCCGCTTCTGGATCCGCTAATTTATATATGCAACCAACAACTAAAATTTAACCTTGTCTGCATATTCAAAATCCGTTCACCTATTTATCGCTGATTACCGGTTTAACAACGCTATATAGCTTGCAAAGCAAGTCTCGTCATTTTACTCAAAAGCGACATTAGTCCGACAGCCAGAGGAGCCAAGATGGAAACCCTTTTGGCCTTGTTTATACGCAAGCGCAGCCAGAGAATAACGCTGAAATATTCCCATTGGGATTTGTGGTTATAAGATATTTTAATTGTAATAAAGAATCCCCATTGCGAAATTTTTTTAGATACAGCACATCCGTAATCCCGCCCCCATTCTAGAATCCTGTCTAAACCCATGTTTTTAACTGATGAGGAGGAATCCATACAACGCTCCCTCGTCCGTATTAGCCCATCTCCCTCAAGCGTGTTGTGCTGACTACGGGTACCTGGAAACGATGCAATTGAAATATTCAACTAAGCCCTATTCTTCTACTGCCACACACAGATTAGAACAACGGATAATGCAAACGACCACGTTGTATGCCTCAAATTTTTAATTTTATGCAAAAAAATTATTTAAATTAAGCTAACTTAATCTTCATATAGAACTTATAGAAACATGCCTGAATTCAACAGTTAAAATATACATAATTCGCAGTTTTCAGCGTATCCATCACTTCATTTCGGTAAGGTATATACACCTAACCTCATTTAAACATATTTACGAGTAAGCAAGAAAATTTGTTGCACTCTAGGAATGCGGAAGCTATTCAAAAGCTTATAAAATCTTTTCTCATCTCGAAAGATTTCGAAACATACCCGAACGCATAAATGCATAGCTACGATCGCAGAAAGTTATTCTAAATCCCGGTTAAAAGTGTGTCCCGTCTGTAGAAATTTCAGTAGGAACGCCTCCCGTTAGAAATTATTTGTGTTAAAATGGTACGGTCCCACCTTGCAATGTTTTCCACTCCCAATTTTTTCCGCAGAATTTTTTAATGATAAAATGGTAAGGTCCCTCCCTGCCTCCCTACCTTACAATTATTCGCCCCCAGAAAATTTTTTGGTCACAAAATGATACCGGTTACCGTACAATTTTTGCGTTTCATAACATATGCCATCCCAGCCCCGCTCCGTTAAACATTTTTGGATCCACCTCTGACGATGCAAACCAATCAAAACCTTTGCATCTACACCGGAACACACGCACGTAGATACGTATATCGGCAAGCGTGGACGCTGCCGAATTACTCAGACATCACAATCATTTTATATGTATATTTTTCCATTACGGACAAACATATCAACCGTGTGTCCGGCATAATAAATTGAAATACTTTAGCTGTTTCGGCAAACTGCCAGCAAGCAAAGCTACGCAAAGCCAATCAAGACTACTGTGTACTTTATGCGGTATTGCGCTTACGTACAGAGGCAGGCGGATCCAAATATTTGCAAAAATTGTACGGTAGGAGACCTTAGCGTTTTATCACAAAAAAATTTCTCACGGGGAGGCCGTACGCCACCCCCGCTGGATTAGCTAGTGCTTAGGTACGTATATATTATATGTATATGGATATATACATATATGTACGTACTAATACTTATGGTCACGGGAGTTAAAGGACCTTGCCTTCATCAACTGTATTATTGTTTCCCAATTCACAATTTCTATGGACGCAATTACATTTGGCTTTCAGCTCCCAAGTATACATAATACTTCAAACCAATCTTAAGGTTTACGTTTAGGAACTTGTATGTCCAATTTCAACACACCAGACCAAAGCATCATTTTAGCAGCCCATCTTAAGCTAACACTAAGTATAGCTTGAGTAAAAAACAGAATACTTTTGATAGCAACTCGGTAATAACGCCGACGGTAACAAAAAACAAACTCTAGGCAATAACCGGAACAAGACGTACCCAAACTAAAAGTGTACTCGCATTCGTAAGCGACAATTACGGCGGGCGCTTTACTTTTGATGACATTTGATTGCACCCGACAGCATATAACCATGGCTCTTGTACACTTCCTCTTACATTTACAGTTAAAGCTTAGGCATAGGCTAATAAACAAAGCTTTAATCTACTACCAGACAAACTTCCAATAGTACAATTTAATTCCCATCTAAAATGCCTAGACACTCCTGTCCCAGCAACGAATCTCCGCAATTATACGCACATCAGCGCATATAATTCTCGTTGTGAAGGTTATATACTTCGTATCGTACGTGCACATACTAACACGTAAACGTTAAATTAATTCCCATACAAATAAAAATACATTTCACAACGTAATATGTATCAAGCGGAATACAACACACAACGTGACAAGGTTACTACTGCACCTGATGTTCATCACAATATACCTGGCAAAATGGTGTCTACGATGCAATAAAATCAAATCACTGTAAATTATACAAAATCACGGTTGAAGTCGCACTGCCAAATATTCAAATCATGGCTGATTTTCAAACAAAAACAACAATTTTCAAACAAAACCAACAGCCTTCCAAACGCCTCTCCTTGCAACAAATCTGAATAGACGCGAACCATACATTCGAATCGCATAAGAAGCAAAAATCACGAAAACACTACAATCACTTAATAAAAAATACATTAGACAGACAGCATTCAAAGCAATTTACATACATTTAGACTTAATTATTCAAATAACTAAATTAAGTATTGTTGCATATATGTGCCAAACATCGACCGGATATTGAGTTCCGGTGTAGTATCCAGCAAAAAACCGGCATCTGGTTCCGGTAGAAATATATTGGATACCGGATATTTGCGATTACGGCACCAAATATCATAAAACTGCTTTTAATATCTGGAAATACTTTTGATGCGACTGCATTCCTGGACAAGTCAAGAAGGTTAAGTTGTTCATACTGAAGTAAAATTGAAAATCCAAGCTAACATTGCCTTTATATAAGTACTCAGTAGCCATATACTTTTGCACGACACAAATACTACCAACACTGCACAAGATTAAACGGTATATATACGATTAACATCCGGTTCCAGCAAAAAACTGACTATCCGGCGCTGGTTTCAGTAAAAATTGACTATCTGACTACGGTCCCGGTATCCGATAAAATTAAGATCCAGTCGACAGGGTGCAACCGGAATTTCGGTTCCGGCATTTTTCACCTTCCGGTTCCGGCAAATTTTTACCGGAATTAAAAATTCCGGTGATAAATTTTGGTCGGTGGAAATTTTACGATATTTTACTAAAAAAATTACCATAAAAATAAAACATTTTATTACTATAGTATGTTAACCTTGATAACTGCCGAAAATAAACCATCGAAGGTACATTTCGCTTCCGTGGATTATGAAAATCTAAAATACAGCAGACAAAGTGATTACCTATCTCCAACTAGGAATACTTCACCAATAATACTGCAAAAAAGAAAATTAAAATGTATTTTTCGATGGCATGAACTTTTCATTTTCCGGTGCCGTTTCCGCCAATTTTTTCAAATTAGGGTCCCAGTTCCGGCAAATTGTAATTCCGGCTTCACCCTGCCAGTCGACGCAGATCGATTATCTGCGTGGGGTAAAGTGAACAAAAGCCCATCCCTCAAAATCTATCAAATTAAATCCGTGACACTAAAGGTTGGATCACGATCTCACAGACGATATCACGACAAATTCGTCGCCCGACAACTCGTCTTCGACCGATGATAACTTGTAATCTGAAATTTCATCGACCGACAATTCCTCGTCTATCACTATGCTTAAGCTTATGCCGAAACTCTAGTAATACGATTAGCGCTTACGATTATGTATACATTTATCACTACGCTTAAGCTTATACCTAAAGTCTAGGAATACGATTATCGCTTACGATTATGTATACATTTATCACTATGCTTAAGCTTATGCCTAAACTCTAGGAATACGATTAGCGCTTACGATTATGTATACATTTATCACTACGCTTAAGCTTATACCTAAAGTCTAGGAATACGATTATCGCTTACGATTATGTATACATTTATCACTACGCTTAAGCTTATACCTAAACTCTAGGAATACGATTAGCGCTTACGATTATGTATACATTTATCACTATGCTTAAGCTTATGCCTAAACTCTAAGAATACGATTAGCGCTTACGATGATTTTCACATATATTCGTAGGCTTTTACGACACTGTTGGGTGACAACTCGTCGTACAACGAACCGTCGTAGATTCCTCAGAGACAATGAAAACTTAAAACGCAAGCTTTACTATAAAAGTCAACAGTACACGATAAAACTATAAGCTTCACTACCTTATACTCAAACCATCGTTTAACTTAGCGCAGTTGCTCAACTTTCAGCAGTACCGCATTTGCCTGCTATAGAGACTGCAAAAACCATACACTCCACTGCCCGCCCGACAAACGACAAACGCATAACGCAGCGCAAACCTTTACATATCAAAAAGCACATCATCATACAACAGAAGAAATTGAAAACATTGTGAAGGTTGTTATACGATTTATATATATTAATAAAAACTACTTCACGTTTTCACATATAAAATGTGCATCAAATTGAAAACGTTCATATAAAATAGCAAAAAACACTGATGCAGAACAAACAACAATCAGCCATCGCTTATTATTGTAATGCAAAATGAAACAAAAACTAATTATGATGGTCGTGGCCCGTAACCACACAGACATACACACGCACCGCACGGAGCTAACCAGCTCATCCACCCTGGAAAAAGTTTTAGCCACGCCCGAAGCATCGCTTGCAACTAAAGGGTGTTTCCTGCCCACGTCATCCTTGTGAACTATTTTACGCCCCACCTAGCATTGTTGAGCTGACTCCGTCCCGATATCAAATTATAAGACCTCCGACACACAATCAAAGAATTACGCAAACTCATTCCAATACACTGACCTAAGGTTTACCATTCGTTAGAGTTATAGGTAAATGGGCCAATGTTACTTTTAGGGGCGTAACAGTAGATTAAGCGTATTCCTATGCCTAAGTCTAAACCTAAGCGTTGCAAAAATGTGTTCCTAAGCCTAAGCCTAAGCAAAAAAATGTAATCTAGAATCTAAACCTATTCTTTTTATGAACCCACCAGAATCCTGGACGCCCCTTAAAGTAACATGTGCCCTTTAAATGCATTAGTGACTCTTAAATCTTAGGCTCATACAATGTATCGATTATCTTTACTATCCTGCAGCGACTTACGACAATTGCCCAAATATGCAACAATTGCCCAAACGCAACAATTGCACAAGCGACAGTTGCCAAAACGACAATTTCCCACACGCGAAAATTGCCCAAACAACGATTTCATAAACTAAAATTGCTCTCAACTATACCGATTGTCAACCAAACCACGATTGCCAAATCTTAAATTTAGAATTAGCTTTCTATGAATGGCCGGTGGAGCGATGTGCTACACATGGACCTGAAGAAGAGTGGATTGCATCCTGACAATGCCGAGGACAGAGTCAAATGGCGTCAGAAATCCAATAGAGCCGACCCCAAATAGGGACAAAGGCCAAAGAAGAAGAAGAAGAATGGCATGGCGATAGATATCCCATATACTGCGCGCAGCGGCGGATCTAAACGTTTCCACCGCAGTTGCTGGCATGTCTCGTCGCCCGAGGTAGGATTGAAGCCAGCAAAGCTCGCTGTGCTCAACTCATACTCAAATATTATATATTGAAAATTTCAATTCAATACACGCATACATATATCTGGGGGGACAAACTATTTGCCATACCAACAAAGGTTGCTGGCAACCTCGAGAGTAAAGTGAGCGAGAAGCTCGACGTATGACACTCACTCGGATCACTGCGCAGAATCGGAAATTGCAATCGATTTTAACATTTTTCAACCAAACGAATACCACTCCCACCCCATCTTTGGATTTCACAAGACACCTAGCGCAGTAATTTTGAAAGTTAAACGTGTATACAAGCAGCCGATAGAATTTATATATTTTTGAAACCTTTACTAATTTCTCGACAGCCGCGCAAAAAAAGACTACCATTGCCTCTCAACCGAATTATGACGCCAAGTTACTTGTTTATCTTACCCGGAATTCAAAAAATGCGATCCAAAATGCCCTCAAGGCGAAAGCAGATCTTTTCAATCATAAATCACTCACGACAGCCCAGCCAAATTTTTCACGACAACGACCCTCCAATGAAATATACTCAAAGTGTGAGCATTTGGACAATTTTCGCTTGGGCAATTGTCGTTTGGCCAATGGTCACATTTGGGCAGTGGTTATCTTTAGACAAAACAAAGCCTGAAAATCGGCCTTTCGCACGAAATCTAGCTGGACCAGCAAATCCTAATAAATCCTAATATCCAAAACTCCGTCCACAATTTCGATCGCTCCACTTCACCAACTCAAATAACTCTTGTACAGTCTCTACTTTAAAATGGAACGAACAAACAAACTCAAAGTCGCTTCAGCGTCCTCAAGCACCCTCTTCCAGACCCTACAATATCTCCCCATCGTCAGATCGCCGTTCGCAGCCAATCTTACTCGAACACCCCCACCGTTGATCCTCCAGCGCTACACAAAACTAAAAATCATATCATCAGCCACACAACAACAATTTGACTTTTTTTAACTCATAATAGATTTCACCCCAACTCTCACACAAAAACGACAACACTACAAAGAAGAGTACGTACATTTACACAGCAAGAAAGTTCAAAATACAGTTGTAACGCACGGCAGTGAGCATCCATTAATGGTGTGGGTGTCAACCAGTAATGGATTCAACTCAGCTTCAGTCAGACCGCGCTTTCAAACAGAGATCAAAACGGAAATTTAAAAATTACTTTAAGCTTCTCGCTCGATGCATACGCTCACGAGTTCTTTTTTCAATTATACACATCGTGTGCTCCACCGTGAGAAATTTCTAAATCCGCCAAGGCAAGAAAAATAATTTCTCAAATTTGAAAAAAATCGCGAAGACAGGTTAACGGACTTAATAATAAAGTCAAATCAGAGACAGAAAAAAAGAACAAACGATACAGGCCGCGTCGCATTGGAAACAGTACGAAAAAATTGATAAAAAATACATACAACGAAAAAAAATTTCTTTTACAACTGACGTTCGTTTGTTTGTTTTGAAATTGAAAAAATACGTATTGTCCTGGTCCTGGCATTGGTTCAAAAACCACGACAACTCATTGAACGGCAACGTGTAATTCGAAATTTCATCGACTCGACAATTCGTGGTCCATCATTATGCTTATAAGCTTAGGATTACGCTTAAAATTATGCTTACATTTATTCATACGCTATAGGATACTGTTGGGCAACAAGTTGTCGGGCAACGACTCGTCGTAATTTCCATTTCATAACGGTGCCTACATGATAGAAGTAAAATATTTAAACATAAATACCCGGAACCGTACGGAGTTTCGCAAAGAAAAACCCGGAACCGGAATTTTTCAAAGTAAAAACAACGGATCCCGACCCTGAATTTATAAACTTCAAAAAACCTAATCTTGGTCCTAAAATTTATTGAATAAAGCACATGATATTTTCAATACAACTCGTTAAACCATAGATTTTGGCTTTATATATAACTTCTAGAAGCAGGGTCAGATTCACGATATGTCTCAGGGCCGTGAAATTATAGTTGTGAGGCAAGCATACCATGTGTATCCACGGGTTGAAAAGTAAGCGCTGACGGACTGAGCAAAATAAATGTTGAGTTTGCGTTCACAATTGACAAATCCAGAATTTTCAGATGAGGGGTAACTCATATATTACACATTAAAATACGACACCGAAAGAATTTCCCGCTATTCTCCAGTTACCTTCGTAGCCATTCTCCGAAATTTTTTACGGTCGGCCTGCCTAGTAAAGAATAACCAGTTTGGTCTGACCGTCTAAAGAATAACCCGAACCAGAAACATACGCGAGTAGCGTATAAATTCTGGTTTTAAAAGGTTTCAGAATGCCGGCAATGGTTAATGTGGGATAATCCGCAGCCCAGGGATCAAGGTGCCAGACCACCCCATCGCCGTAGGGGTCACTCCTAGTAGCTGTGCAAACAGCAGGGATGTGTGGTCTCGGTTAAAAACCAAGACCGACACCGGCCATGAGAAGTCTTGGTCTCGGTCAATTTTTGGTCATCATCGAAAAAAAAATTTCAAAAGTAAAAATTTTGATGCTTTCTTCGTAGTCTTTTGTGTTATGAAACAACTTTAACTAACAACATAAAACAAAAAGAAAAACAATATACGTATACGTAAAAAATATTCCATTCACAAACAAAAATAACGAAACTAAGTGATTCATATCAACCTATCGCGTTTCGTATTGTTTTCGCAAACACCGGGTTATTATTGCTCAACCCATATGAAATCAGCAAAACAGTACAAAACAGCCTACAAAATAACATGGTATACAGCAAGTTGTCGACTTATTGTGGTGATCCGAATGAGAAAGGGTTTCCTATTTTGAGTACCAATCAATAGGAGTCTGTATCCGTAATAAGAGACCGTAAGCGGATGTAGTCGAAAAACGATAATAAGAATTCATAAATGTATATTATCCCAAACCGTAGTGCATAAATGACTCCAGCACCAAATATAATTGAGTTCGAAACTTTAAAGCATACTTAGTTTTGAAAGTACATATTTACGCATACACTTGCATTATAGCTACATTTTACAAGACAAACGTTTAATTCAACGGATAGTTGCAATGCCGAATGAATATATATCAGTAACGAAGGATCAATCTCCTTATTCGGGTCACTACAATACGTACCAATAAGTAGTTTCACTCATAGTACCATCGGTTTTATAAAATTTTTTGAAATGGCTTTCAATAGGGAACATGATCTCTAACCCATCTGCTTAAACTCTTGTTAAAAATCAATTATATCCGCGATATATACATAAACAGGCCCTGATACGACGTTACACACTGCAGTCAGTATTGCAATAATCGTATATCATACCAAGCGCCGCACATGGCTGCTATCGTCGGATGCAAAACTAAAACATAAACTTCTTAACCTTGCCTCAGCTTTGTTCTATACCCCTTTGCTAATTAATCTTTGCACTGAAACAGTTTCTAAGTCTTTTCCGTTATGCCCCCCCCAGCCCGCGTTTGCCCAAAAAAGGTTCGATTTTGAAAATTTTTGCATATCAATTAATTTATCATTTTAGTTGCACGATGGAAATAGATGTAATAAATAAACTCCAAAACCAATAGATATTTGCTTAACTAATTGACGCTGACGTAGCCTTCCCCTAACCGGAGTCAGCTACGCTTATTGTACGTCCCTAAACCCAATCCTGACACCGCAACCCAATACAAAATTAAATAGACCTCAAAATCTCTCTATATTCGTCACAATCATTCAACTTCTAATTCAAATTTCAAAACCATACGAAATGCACCATACATATATATAAATACACAGACACACACCAAAGCTACCGCGGCTTCACTGTGAAACTACTCCAACTTTCATCAGTAATCCAAAATCCTTTCCACCCAATCCCATCAGTTATAAAACACCAATCCACAACAAACCAATCAATACTTACCACACAAAAAGGGGCCCCACAAGGATTTCATTTCGTTCGGGCATCTTTTTAAGACTCCAAAAAATCCACCAGGTCATTCTGAAACATACACAAGCGTTTGATCTCGTATCCAGAAATATCGGAAAAGATATATCCCTACTTGTATACGTCCCAGCTTACAAATAGTATACTAAATCCAACTGTAGACTCAACCGCCTGTTAAACGGATTCAAAATACAACAACACCACCACCACCACCAACAACAACAACAACAACAGCAACAACAACAACAACAACAACAACAACAACAACAACAACAACAACAACAACGACAACAACAACAACAACGACAACAACAACAACAACAACAACAACAACGACAGCAACAACAACAACAACAACAACAACAACAACAACAACGACAGCAACAACAACGACAACAACAACAACAACAGCAGCAACAACAACAACAACAACAACAACAACGACAACAACAACAACGACAACAACAACAACACACCACCACCACCGAACGCGCAACGCAACACAAATTCCGTTACCGTAACTCCAAAAACTGCACGAAATTCATGTTACACGCATTAATCTAACAAATTTGTCGACTGACGTGCGCTTTTCAGTTGTATCCCAACAGTACAACTTCAGCGAACACAAGCATCACATTGCAACACGCCAGAGCGTCGCCATTCGACGATACAGATCAAACCTTCGTTGTCATTTATATCCCACCGTTTCTAAAAATCTATTCAATTGATATACCACAAGAACCAACCCCCCCCCCCCCGTTAGCAATTTGTACATAATGTAACCCCGTTCCCAAACTCTTTGCTCCATTTTTGCTCGATCGTGCAAACGTTAGTCAACAAGCATTTAATACATAGAAATTGCAAAACTCTACAGTATATATATATATATAACGTCTATACTGACGCACAAAATATTAAACGTCTGTCGTTTCATTTCATTATTCATCCAGATTGCACAATAAATGCAAAAAAACGACTAAACGCAACTTAAAGGCCGTTTATATGCAACCAGCATGCGTGCGCACACAGTCAAAATGCGCTACACTGCAAACACGCGGACTGGGGCGTAACGCGAATTTCATTTCGAAAAGGTTCTTTCTGGCGAGCGATCGAACCAATTTTCTCTGCCTTGAAGGATCCGAACAGGGGTTATTCTAAATTCTGCAAAAATGTATCTTTTTTGTCAGCATCTTTACCAAAAATTCAAAAGCCACAATGCCGGCATTCCCGTTTAGAAACACCTTTTGATGGTTTGTACAATATTCATATATACATCATGCAGTCAAGCAGAGCAACTCTGAGCTCTACACACACATACAACATCCATCCAACATTGCTGCGCAGTTATATTTTATGCGGCGTGCATGATGTGAAATATACCAACGGTGTTGTATCCGGTAATTTGATTGGCGGTGACCGGCAACCGAGACTACGACAAAAATATTGACCCTTAAAATATAACTGACAAATCGGTAACAATATATTCGACTCATGTCAATGCGTCTGCCTAACCAAAACGAACTAATATTTGGGACGAGTGCCCCGCGGCAAACTCGCTCAAGGTAAACGTTCCTGAAGTATATAGCAAATTTAACAAAAAACGCACAATCATCGTAAAAGTGCATGCATACACATAAACTCAAACGGGGAATATAAAATTTTACAAAACACTGAAATTATCTGAACATTCCGTACTAAAATCAAAATTTTTGTTGTCTAGTTTAATAGTTGTGAATATAGTCATCCTTTTCGCATGCGTTTAGCAAAAAAATTTGACGCAAATTTCAAAACGCGTAAAACGTCGCACGCTACAGGGCCGTGTCGGTTATTTGAAAGTGATCCGGCAACAGATACGGAACACGTTATGGGACTGAAATGGTGCAAGCTTAAGCTTTGGACTATTTTTTGCTCACGCTTAGTAGTTATAGGCGCATTCGTACGCGTAGGATTAGGAATGTCCTTATAATACTGTTCCATCCCTGTTCAAATGAGACATTGGTCAAAACTAGCGGCAACCCAATGCGAACAAAAGTGAGAAATTTAAATCACGTTGAACTAGCGTTCAACAATAGTCTGTCAAGTGTTTGTCGAAAATTTGCTGGTGCTTCAATTGCTAGAAAGCTGTTAATAAGTTTTCAAAGCACTGTTTATAACGGAAATTGTCAAAACCACCATTCTGCCGGTGAAAAGCCCGGTTGAACCCTGTTGCTCACATTAACCACCACTTTTTTGCCACTGTCAGTTTATTTTTACCCATGATATATAATTAGCATAATTCAAATTTAAACCAAACAAAGTTATAACACATTGGCAACAAAGCGCACCAAAAACATCAAATGATTAGATTTATAACTTTAAAACCAAATGTTGATTTATTTCGTAATACTAAATATTCAAAATACTGAAAAAATTTTGCTCCGCCATATTAAGAGGCGTAACAGTACATTAAGCGTATTCCTTAGCCTATACGTAAGCCTAAGCGTTGCAAAAATGTGTTCCTAAGCATAAGCTTAAGCCTAAGCAAAAAAATGTAATCTAGAATCTAAACCTACGCTTTTATAGACCCACCAGAAACCTGGACGCCCCTTAAAGTAACATGGGCCATAACTTTTATCCGACACAAATTTCTGAAAATGTTTCCCTGCAGTATTTCGATTGTTGGGGACTCAGCATTTTCATTTTCGAGGTGTTGTATGTATAACAAAATTGAAAACATTTTGTCTATGCTTATCTTGGAAAGATTTCCCAAGAATAAGATCTACGGCACTCACATTTTCTGTATCTCCCAAAGTACATAAGAAAGGACGTAAAACTTTGTAAAATTAAACAGCTCTCGCGCAGCTAACAAGAACATGCATATTATCTTCTCGTATCTGCGTATTTTTTAAAGCACACAATTTACAATTTCCATCCGTTTCAGTAAAAAATTGAAGTCTATGGTTTGGGTAAAGTGATAGATGTCTGATACCGAAATGAAGATTTCCAACCGGTCCTTCAGTATATTTTGGCTTGGTCCACCTCCAGGACACTTTAACCCCTGGTTCACTAATGTTAGACAGCTTAGCCCAAATTTGGTTTATACACGTTATGCTGTTTGAATAAACGTGCGAGATCCATATATGATACAAGGTCTTAGTAGTGACCAAAGACATTTTCAAACGTTCCAAATATCCAGCACATCGAACATCGTCGTTCAAATTGAGAATCAATTATGGCAATACGAATTTCTTTATAGAAATGTGGACACGTCTGTCTTCAAAGTTGTCGCTTAGACAGCCATTCTAATGGCCAGTAGAAATGCTCAAAAGATCTCCTCCAACTTAAAATTTCTTTCATATTTATGATTCGTATATAAAACATTAAGCGTTCTACTTTTAGTTTAATTTAAAAATCTGAGTAGTTTACGCCCCCAAGTGATATTGGCAGGCAAAGCTTTCTTCTTGCTATAACATTGGATTCAGATGGAAAAAATATATACCGTGATATTGCTTTGCACGCTACTCATAGAAAGCAGTTTCCGATTTTACTTGCATTTTTACGATTACAAAAACAACAACACATATTATTATTCTCTATCTATGAGCAGAAAATACCCCGGAATTAGCGACCACCAAAATACAATCATTTTCAACTATTTATTAACGAAACTCAACTAAGTATTAGTACATCAGAATCTACTGCCATACAGAAGGTCCATCTGGAAAAAATCGCATAAGCGTCAAATAAAGACAAATGAACAAAAAATTTACTGTTGGCGGATATAGTAGAACAAAGAAAAAGAATCTTCCAAACAGCAAAACAAACATACCGTATATAATTATTTCAGAACAATTTTTTGACAATAATTAAAATACTACCAACACTGATTATGGCAAGGTGTAAATTTCGGTTCATAAGTGTTACAATTGGCAAAATTTATGTTAACAAAACACAATAATAAGAGCTCTTATCAAACTAAATTTTATTAAACCCGCGCAGCTTGTAATTCGAATAAGGCGACTTTACATAAACTCCGGCATAAACTAAACTAAACCGATATAAGCATTAACATTAACATATAGTAAACTTAACCATAATACCATAACTACACAACACAGTTTTGAATAGCCTACAGTATACAAACTAACCATTAAAATACACAAAGTAATAGAGAGTGATGAACATAAGCCAAACGGTTTTATTTCCCGCTTAGTTGCTCATATAATTTGGGAACATAATCGTCAAATTCAGCCTGGTAAAAATTTCCAGCAACAGGATTTCCTAAAACAAAGAAATAGTTTTACAAAACAGCATCAGTAAAATAAACTAAAAGTAAACGATTTAGAACATATTACTAACTTTCCAATTTCTTATTTCTGTAGTTTAACTACCGAAAAAGACAACTTTCTAACAGCTGAACTAGTTTCTACTTGAGAGCGGCTTTTGAAGCATGCTCAACCATTTTTCAAAGTGAAATTCCCGAAAATCGTTGTGTCCAGCAGAATTAATGATTTCTCCTTTAAAATAAAATGCATTAGTTGCATTTCACACAATATTACAAAAGCGAATACCGCTAGCAAATAGTTCAAGTACGATTTACCTAAATTGTATTTTTCAGCAAATTTAGCAATCGAAAAGCATCCGCGACCGTCGCCACTTCGATTAGTCAATTTCGGTTCCGATGGACTAATTTGACCCGGTTGTTTGAAAGCCAAATACACATAACGATGCAACCCTACAAAAAACATGATTATTTAAATATAAACAGGTTGCAATCTCAAACTATGATAGGTTTTTTCCAAGTTACCTACGTACTACATATCTTCCAAAAAAAGTAAAACTAAAGCACTACACGGAATAAATGTCTTAATCCAGCTAAACATTGGAATTAACAGAATGTTATTATATTTATAAAAAAACAAAAATTACTTGCAAAATGTTGTTAAAAATGCTCAATAATGGGCCTTACATATTATAAGACCAGTGTATATGACATGCCTGTATCTGGAGGTGGACCCGACCCGACATATTCAGACATAACAGTCCCCTTTGAAACATCATTTCCAGAAATATTGACAACGAGCCAGTGATGCCATTCGCGAAACTTGGGTTCCTTACGAGACGGAGCATCTGGATCTGAAATAATTATTTTCGTGCTCACCTTACAGAATTCAACGTGTTTACTGCACATACTTACCAAATCAATAGCCCAAAAAGATTGTTGATTTAACAAACAACGTAACAAATAATTACTAAGCCAAAATTTAACTACAATATTAATATACACAACAACATATATGGTGAACACAAACATTGGCACTAACCAGTCATCACTAGTGTATACAAAGTTCCAGATTCTGACGGCCACTTAATTTCCGTTGGCGGTTTTTGAACCTGCAAAAAAGTTGCAATATAAATTACTCCAATGGCTTTTTAAATTTGCATTTGTATAAGGACACGTTGGCTTGGCACATACTTTGAAATACAACATAATTAAAGCCTGAACTACAAAAACCCATCCCGTGATGATTGAATTTTGAAACTACATAACTTACTTGAGTTGGTGTCAACACATTCCCCATATCAACATGTAGACTTCCAAAAGACACCTAAAACAGAAATGCATACGACCTGTACATGGCGCTGTTAAAAAGTTTCTAACTTTGAAAGCGTTGAAAATCCGGCACTTGTATGCATCAATAAATACAGAAAATGATTGAACTAACATTAATATAATGCACGCCAAATGCAAGCTATATATTCTACAGAAATGACGGAACATTAAATTTTGAAACACTCACATCTAACCAAACAGATCACACAACCTAACCGAAAAACCAAAATTTCATACGTTCATAGTTTCGCTTGGTGCTTTCAGCTTCAAATCCTTGGTTAATTCATGTTCCTCGAACTTGGATGCTGCCATACTTGATGCTAACCTAGAAACAAAAGCAGAACCTCACTACTGAAACATAAAACAAACATAAACATACACACGTGACACTGTGCGCTTCACTTGCCAAGTAGGAGTTTTCGGGAAATAAAAAAATGTGGCGTGGCGAAGAATTTAAAAATATATACCTCTAATGGTTTAGATGTCTAAACAATGTTTAGAAGCACCTGCAAAAAATATAGAAACGTTTTTCCGAAATATGCCAAATGCGTATTATATATGGTCCGCACAGACAAACATCAAATGAAGTCTACAAATCGCTTTTAAAGCATAAACCTATAAATTGGCTTGATCATATTCTAATTGTTTCTTAACCAATGTAGAATATTTTTAACTGATTAGTGCGTCAAAAAAATTTTGCATGTTTATGGTTTCGCTTTGACTAGAGCTAATAGATTTGTTATCCGAACCACAGAATTCCAGGTTGCATATTTGTTAAACGCATAAATCACATCAACTGCTAAACTTTCATTTTACACCGATCATATCGGTATGTCAGTCTAGGTAGCAACCGGACTTCTGACCTTTTACGTAAGCAGTTGGACAAGCGTGTTACGGGTGGGTCGAACTAGTGGCGCCAAGTAGCCCACTACACCAACCGCACTCATCGTCGACTGAATTTCGACACGTATACTGCTGGCTACCAACATACAGTGGCAGCGCAACGGATTATACTGTATGTGCACGCAACGGACATGCATACACTATGTGCTTACACGGCTTACTTGCCTTAACGATAAAGAAATTTTCTGTACCGAATTTGAAACTATCGTCGATGTAACGGTTCTGGTAATCACACGTGCCATTCACTATAATTATAGCCCAGGCTGCTAGTGCACCCACTTCGAGTGCTTTAGATTTAAGAGCCCTATAATAAGGCGCAACATAAGCTTAAACTTAAATTTAATTTTAGCAACCTTGGAAAATGAGGCCTCCGGTTAAACTTCATGTTAATGTATTTCCATCATTGCCACTTTAATCATAGGCAATGGTAGAATGCTAAGGCATAAGCCATTCATAGTCATCCTTTCTGTGAACATAGTGGCAGCAAGCCTCTGACAACTACTAACAGCGACAAAACACGTAACAGAACTACAAATTTGAAAGATTTTAGTCTTGGTAGTAAAAGCGCCAAGCAGATGGCTTCAAATGTACGGTACAAAATTGTAACGTAATAGAATTTCTGTTCTGTCTTTCGGAAGTAAAAAAATAAGTTTATTCTTAAAAAGTTCCACTAGCTAAGGAGCTAACTGTGAACAGCACGCTTTCTTGAACTGATGCGTTGGACTTGTTCGTCATACTCTCAATGAAAGACAAAGTACGCTATGAATAAGATGTAAGTACTTCGTTCAATAATTAAATTTTGAGTTAGGATTAGGTTTAATTCCGAGCAAGCAATAATGTCTGATTCCGAGAATGAACAGTCATTGTACTTTATTCCGCACCACAGTGATGCAGTAGCCATGATCGTAACCATGATATTCCAGCAGAAAGCTCAGATCCTATTAGCTTTGAAAGGTGTTATAAATATACACTTTCAAAAAGTGAATATTATGACGTTCTAACGGTTCGGTGTCTATTTATGTTGTCTGATCCACATTTAAAGAAAGAAAGAGTGAAGGCTGACTGCGACGCGCTGACCAATGTCATAAAGCAAAATGCGATTCAGTGGGTGTCTACACGTTTATTAAAAACACTGAGCGCGAAAGAGTAGCGCCAAAAAATTTTAAATGCCAACTTGCAATCTCTAAAATTTTCAATGATGGCGGTTTATTTAATGGAAATTTTCCGTAAAATTGAGCATTAGAATTTTTAGGAAATCACGTGCTCTCGGCTATTTATGGGCACTCAGAATCAGGATTTTTAAACATAAACCATGATCGTAACTATTCTAAAAACATTAAACAGAACATCACAAACACGAATGTAGCCCAAAAACCAATTTTGTAATGATTTTTCACCTCATTGATTCAATATATTGTGCAACATTAAAGGACTGTAGCCCCAATATATTAAATGCGTTCCGCGAGAAGATAAAATAAAATTCTAATTCACTTTTAAGTAAAATGCTTCTGTCTGTATTTATGCTGTTCATATGTTCACCACTCGTGGCTATTTTTATATCTGTATAAATTGATATTTTGAACGATGTTTCTGTGTTTCTACGAATTATTGTTCAACCAAACCTGTTATATTTGTTCAAAAGGAAGGCTTTTACGTATTATGTAATTTGTACAACATTACAGCTTACTGCTTCGGTGAGTTTGGAAATGCAGTTCGACTGGTCGTTAAACGCTATACGTCTATTGCAGTAAATTTCTGTTTCAAATAGCAAAGCAAATCATCCGGTTTCCCGTGAATTACTGTAGTTATGACCCGAATAGAGGGGTAAATTAGTATTTTATTTGGCCTCGGTTTAATACAGACTATTTATTTTTAACTCCCCTCCGATGCTCTTCGTTACTGATATATGTCCGTCGAACTCAACATTTATTTGGTCCTGGAGTTATTTATACACTACAATTAGGAAAATTGATATTTATAAACTCTAATTAGGGTCTAGAGACTCTATCCACTTACGGACTCTTGTTAAAGATACGGACTCCTATTGATTGGTACTCAAAATAAGGACCCCCCTCTAATTACACTTTTTTATTTGGGTCACTACGGTAAACTGTGTTTTCGGCTTAAAGTTTTATGGGCTGAACTTTCGCTCAAATTTTTTGTACATCGAAACTATTGACCAAATTTTTTGTGGACTTAATATAGTTTTAGCATTAATTTTTAGGTTTTGCAGTGAGGGTTTGACATACGCTTAAAGTACTTTTCAGTGCAGGGGTTTATCATTTTGCGCAGCGGATAATCGACAACCAGGAGTGCAACACCAGTCTCTTTTGTCTCTTGATTGAAGGCTAAGTTTTTCGTTAACTGGTAGGAAAAATTGATAGCACCGGTTGTATACATCAAAATAGAAAATCCATACGAATAGTTCACTGCAAAAATGGTGAATCATATTGACTCTCTCCGAAATAGGATTTCCCTGACTACACAAACTGAGTCAAAATTCGACTCCGCCATAGTCAAATTGAGTGGAATTTGACTCATCCGAAGTCGAATTTTGACTCAGGTTGTGCAGTCAGGAAAAGCCTATTTCGGAGAGAGTAAATTTGACTCACCATTTTTTGCAGTGTTTTTCTCGGCCATATATTGAGGGGGAGGTTTGATTGTTGGTTTGGCTGGAAAGTTGTATTGTGCCTTACGGATTTTAAAGACAGAAACATAAGAAGCACTATTGGCTTGGAGGGAAAAACGGAAAGTATTCCTTACGTTCGGAAAACGGGAAAAGTGACCAATTCAAAGGAATACTTTTTCCTTTGGTTTGGTAATGAATATTTCGAATGCAAAAAATTCGGAAAACGGGAAAAGTGGAAAAGTATGACAAATTATGATTTATATATTTTCTGTCAATTTGAGGGAGAATTTGTGGTGAAGTTCAGAAAACGAGAAAAGTGGAAAATGCAAACGCCTGAAAAAATCTGAAGCGTGGGGGTTTGTTGGGAAACGGGAAAGCTGGAAAGTTTAGAAGCCTTTGGTTTCCCGCTTTCGTACAAAAAATCTAAACGTAGTCGACGATTTGGTTTGGATAACGTCAAAAGCATAAAACTAAAATGCCTGGTGTATAGTAGTTTCTCTTTTTATTTTTTCATTTTATTGACACTTCCACCCATTACAGCCTATGCAAATTCAAGGGACCATGCCCCGTTATAAACGGCTCTCATACTACAACAAAAACATTTCTGGCAACCAAACCGTGAATACCCAGTTTTTTCCCGTTTTTCCAGTTTTTTCCCGTTTTTCCAGTCTTTTTCCCGTTTTCCAATTCAAGCATATATACTTCAGAATTTCTTTACAAAATCAGGCAAAGCTTACACTTTTGAATTTTCTATTTTCTCATTTTCCAACGAAAACCTAGGCTTGTGATTACCGGTCCATGTAATTTCAATGTCGGAACGTTTTTCTGCGTGACTCCAATGGAGAAAGCTATCATAGACTATTGATGCGCAGGCTCAGACACTTAAGTTTTTAAGCTCATTCTCACACTTAGGCTTCGGCTCAGAGTTAGGTTTAGAAATATGCTTATACTACTGATACGGCCCTGCTGAACACATTGGCCTTAGTATCTTACCGAACTGCGGAAAATGTAGCAGTCAAACGGGACTGCCTATGCCGTACTCCTCGCCACAGATTTCCACCTTAAAGTTTGCAGTCTCGCCGAACAACGGTCCTTTCTGATCTATTGCATGGACCTAATATTGGAGGAATCCCCTGTTCAAGTATACATGCGCCTGATTTTTAAATATGCAACAACTGCCACATTAATGGTCAAATCCGCATTGACACTGTAGGCTTATAGGCTTCGGTTTTCAATAGACAAGCCATTATGACCTTTTGAAGCCGTCTGTCAGTAGCGATAGAAATCGGTCCAAACAAATATTTCAGATTTGAGAAGTAATCTTTTGAACCATAAGGAAACTTACCTGTTTTATTACCAGTTACCCAAATATTCAGCGATCCAGAATCGTTTCTTTTGTATACCTTCAACGGTGGCTTTCGAAGCTAAATTACGTTTGCTTTGCCTCAAACTACACAATGGTTTTGCATAAAATACAGATAGCTATATTGCAATAAGTTTAACGCGTTTGCGCTTCAATATGTTTCAAGTTTTGCACCAGATTGTAAGTGTTGCATAATCTGCACGCGGCCGTCCTAGTTTTTCAGTTCGTGTGCCTTACTCAGCTGGCTAACCTCCTACCTACAGATGCGATTCGCATAATGCCGCAACTGCTGCTTTTGGTATAAGCATTAGTGCCGGATTCTAGGGGGAAATGCGACGTTGGTTGAGCCCTTCCACGCCGTCTTTTCCCCGTGGGAACCCTTGCGAAGACGATAATTCGTATCAGTGCCAGAGCCAGTAGCGGTAAGGATTCCATCGAAATTCCAGCGCGGAGGCATCCGACGTTTCCTTGTATTGAACCCACATAATTTTCCATTTACTATCTGAAGTTGGCCTACATACCGCCTAATTTAGCTGCGAAGATATGTTCTAAAAATGAACATTTCACCTGTTCTAAAAGGAACTAAATTATGTTTGACCTTTTTTGTAAAAGTGGCTATACCCCTTCCATATTTATGGAAAAAACTGATACGATCCACACCAGTAGGAGATGGGACCGGGACACGCTCTTACTTCCTTTTGTCACGCCGCTGAATTTCAGCCAGGGACGTGTTTTGGATTTCGCTTCCGGAGAGTTTTAAATAAACAGGGTTGGTGAGCAAGCGCAGCGAGCCGAAACCTTTTTAATGCATTTGTGGTGATTATTATAACTCCTGTGAAGTCTCTTATGTCTGAAGCTCTAGAAGCCTGATACACTGTAAATTTCAGTGAGTTGATTTTAACTCAGAATGAAGTGAATCAACTCAGAGGTCTGAGCTCTGAATATTAGGTCTTGTAGAACTCAGAATTCTGAAATGATCTAAGGGTGCAACCGGAATTCCGGTTCCGGTAAAGGAAACACGGTACTTTCCACTATCCGGTTCCGGTAAAGAAATGCCAATGTTTTTTCACCGGAATTTTCCGGTATTTTCGGTATTGAAAATTATTTCTCATTCGAAAATTAAAGAAAAATTGGCATATTATTCGAACTTGTATATCTAAAATTGTCCGAGCGTGTATTGCTAAAAGTTTCAATTTGTGCCACACTCCACAATTTATCGATTGTTTTCATCTACTGTATTTGTTTCAGGATTTTGGTATTCTATATGGGGTGTTTACAGCATTAAAAGCGATAAAGTAGCGCTTAAAAGCGAATTTTTCAGTAAGAAATATTTTTTATTTTCCGGTTCCGGTTATGGTATTTTTTGACTTTCCGGTTCCGGTATTTTATGATTCCGGTTGCACCCTGATTCTGAGTTATTTATTTAACTCACCAGGAATAAATCAGCTCAGAGTGATTTAATGTTTACTGTTATTAAATTCACTCAGCGTTTACAGTGTACATTCTAAAACTATGGCGGTTTTAAGCGTTCTAGGTTGGGGGTCCCCTTTTGGGATTGGCCTCCCAAATCGAGTCAAAACGCCCGGGAGTATTCGTCCTGAGTCGTTGTTTGACTCTGGCGGAGTCGTTTTTTTTTGTCCCGTAGATCCTATTTCGGAGAGAGTCAATTTGACTCACCATTTTTTGCAGTGTAGTTGCAGCATCCTTGATTACAGCAAAAGTGGTAAACTTTGGACCGATGGAATGGGTTCGCCTTCAATACTTTTGATTCCGCCACCAAAAAGTTGCAAATAGAGGCTGAACAACAGAGGTAAACAGAACAAAGAACTGCATCAAATCCCAGTCCAGAAGCTTAAAAGTCTTTTTGCTCAAATGGTGGGATCCGATCGCTTGATCCCCACTAGCTTCGCCCTTTCAGTATAAAGCCGTTTGTATGTACTTTTATCTTTTGAACTCAAAACGGTCATTTTGACTGTTTCATTTTGCCGTACCACCGGCGTTACCTCCGGATCCGGTATTGTTCACTTCCGGTTGCACCCTGGTGTATATTAGTCTTAAAGACGCTTCAGTTTTGTTCCAAAACCGCACACAAGCTAATTTTACACGATTAAGCTTTCCGTAACTCTAAACAAAAATTAACGTATCGCGGATGTGTTTAAATTTTTAAGATTTCTGACAAATATTAAATTTTTTTTGGTACGTACAACTGAAACAATTGAAGTATATCTGTAATGATAAATTGCACGATTTGTACACGATTCGCAAATATAAGCATAAAAATACGGAAACGAAAACATTATATCCGGTTGCACCCTACCGACTCGTTGTTTTAAACATTTAAGTATATAAAATGTATCTTATTAACATCGCGACTACCGTCTGGTGTATTCTGTTTGCGATCGCTGGGCTCCAAACGAACCCATCAAAAGCAACAAACCTAATCCCACCTGGAGCGGATGAACCTCGACGACCTGCAAACAATGAAATGTTTCGGTCAAAAACTGGTCAGGATCAGTGTCAATCAGACGAAGACTGTGGCACAAATCAAATATGCATATTTAATGATCGTAAGAACTGTCGTTGTACACATTTACACCACATTTTCCGCTTAGGCTTTAGGTTTAGGTTTAGGTTTACCAAAAAAACTTGACCATGCATAGGTGTAAGCCTTTGCTAAGGGGTCTGATTCTAAACCTTAGGGCAAATGTGGTTAAAAGTGAACAAGAATTATTGGAGGTAGACACAATTGGTTCTGCATTCAATGACTACATGGTAAGAACGGGGATTTTGAAGTAGGGGGGCAATGTATAGAACAGGGGCTTCCCATTTTCCAAAGTGGAATATCTGTTGCCAGGCGTGCAACCAGACACTCCTGCATAAACCTTAGTTTTTCGCAACTTACAGGTTTACGCTAAGTCCGGTGGTAGGATAGGACCAATTTGATTGGCTTGTCTGAAAAACTTGAGTGTATTTGTTGATGCGAAAAACGGGAAAAGTTGAAAATTTAAGCGTAGCTATGCCACTCCTTTTGGTTTGATAGGGACACAATCCAATGGATATATTTTCCCTACCATATCAGGAACATTTAGGCGTTTGAAATTTTTAGGTTTTAAATTTTCAAAACGCTTTAGATTATCCCTACCAAACCAGAAGAATTTAATCTTCTGTATTTTCCAATTTTTATCCATTTTTCAAACAAATAGTTCGTTTCCGATTGTTCCTACTAAGCGAGCAAAAATCTAGTCGTCCACATTATACAGGAGTGGTTGTGCTGCATTCCTGGTTATAAATTTTCCACCCTGGGAACTGGAAACCCATGTTCTATTCATGGGCCGAAGTATGCTATAGAATCTGTTTTTTAATATTTTTCTCTGACTTCAGATCCTGAAATCTGTCGGATTCAAAGTTTAGTTTCTACGCTTTGAATGCCGGATTTTCAGATTAAAGCTATAAGTATAGCACTGTTTAATATGCTTAAGATCTCGTGTTCACTTTTTGTCATAAGCTTAAACCACTGATTAAGTTCAAGCCTTACCGCATAAGGCTGTATCGAAGTTCGCTTAAAAACTTCAACCTAGGGTCGCCGCTTAAGCATTCAACTGCTTTTAAGGCTGGAAAATCTATATATTAAAGCTTAAACGTCCCACATACGTATTTTGGGCATCGTTTAAACAGATTTTTGTTTACGTTTATACGTGCGCAAGCCTTAGTCCTCTTGCACATGTGTGCAACTACGTGTACTAGAATAGTCATTAATAGGAATCGTATCAAAAATACATAAGACAAGCATTCTCGTTTGAAAACAATGTTTATTATTTTATTGTAGGGTTTTAATAAACGCTAAAATGCGTTTGAATATGATATTTTGAAATGTAAGCGATTTGATATCAGGCGGTTCCTTGTCCACAAAAATGCGTTTTGAAAGATACTGCATGAAACAAGAAAATCGTTTAAAATCGCGTTTTGTATTTGACACAATTTCTTTAATTGTTCTTATTTGACTTTATCTGCTTTATTTTTTATGTTAATTTAGAATTTTTTTGCCCATGTATAGAACAGGGCAGGGCAGGATTGTTTTCCGGAGGGGCTGTCACAGAGTCAGTTTGAGCTTTAGACAAAATTTTTTTGCTTAGGCTTAGGCTTAGGCTTTGAAATAGGCTCATTGTTACGCTTAGGCTTTAAGGCTTAGTCTTAAGCTTAGTCTTAGGAATATACTTATACTGCTGTTCCGGCCCTGTTCTATACATGGGCCAAATTTTGTAGCGATCACCGAACACGATATTACAAAATGCCTTTGTTAGATTTCTGTGAATTTTAGCAATGATACGTATAAACAGATGTACATGCAGGGCAGGATTTATTCCGAATGGTTCGAACAACTGTGAGGCAGATCCGGATTGGTGTAACGCAGCTTCGGACTGTTCTGAAGGTGAGTTAAAGGGCTTCAACGTTTGGGGGGGCGTGCAACAGTGAACATTAATAAACAAAGAAAGTTCCTCTCTGTGTGAATGATCGTGATTAAATCAATTTTAATTGTAGAACGAAAATCAGGGTGCATCCGGAAGTGAAAAAAAATCCGAAGCCGGAGGTTGACATATTTTGCTGAATACGGAGGTGAAGCGAAATTAGGTAACAGAATTTATAGTTGTTGAAATTATTACTTTAACAATAATCTTAAAAATGTTAAGCAACTGATCCAAGGTTTCTGTTTCCAACAACTTCGCAATAAACCATTGAAAACTGACCCTAAAAGTTGCACCCAAGCTCGCTGTAGGGCTCACGTTTTCAAGATGCCAAAAAATTTCACTACCGAAATTGCTAAACATCCACACAAAAAACTCTATCGGAGCCAGGGCCGGAGTTGGATGTGAATTTTCAGCCGGAGCCGAAGCCGAAACCAGACCTCAAATTGTACCCTAATCAACCATTGATTGTTTTTATGCAGTAGCGTGCGCAAATTTTTAATTACAATCGAACAGGTTCCTAAATACGACTCAAATATTGGATGTTGCAGTGGAATCGGAACTCGCATGTGATTAATTATACAATGCCTTTTTAGCTGGGTCAAACGCAACTTGGATTGGGAACGGTGCCATTATGGCAACCACTCCAACCTACTCCCGGCTATAATATGAGCCTGGTTCGGTTTAAAGGCTCTATCTTGAGACGATTGTTTCAGGTGAAAAGTGTTGTGAAACATTCCTTTGTGACGCTGGGCTTAGTCGCCAATGTGTGCGAAAGAATTGGAATTGTCCAACCGGATGCGGAAGAACCAGGGTGATAGAATGAGAGCTATACTACAAGTGAACGGTGAAAACAATGTGATATATAGAAACGGGCTAATGAGTTAATGTTTCTAGGGCCGAAACTGTAAATTACGCTTAAGCCTACTGTAGCGACCCAAATAAGACGAATGACTGATATTTATTTGGCCTCTCTAGAGATTATCTCCCTGTTATTCGGTTACGGACTTTTATTTATTTTTAATCCGCTTTTCGCCACCTTTCATTACTGATATATGTATCCGGTGTTGTAACTATCCATTGAACTAAACGTAAATTTGTCTTGTATCAGAAGCTTGAGCGATAATCCAAGGTTATACGTAGGCATGTACTTTCACATCGTAAGTATGTTTTAAAGTTATGCACTCAACTTTATTTGCTCCAAGGGTCATTTATGCACTGATATTAGAGAATTGGCATTTATAAATTCTAATTAGGATTTTGAGAGCCTATCTGCTTACGTACTCTTATTAGGACTGCGGACTCCTATTGATTGGGACTCATAATAGGTATCACCCCCTATTACCCCACCCTCTTATTCGGGTCACTACAGTAAACCCAATTGTTGAAAACAGAGTAAACCTGTGCTTATTAAGCCGAAGCAAAAAGTATAGTCTAAAATCTAAACGTACTTTTTTTACAGACAAACCAGAAAACGGGACGGCCCTAAAAGTGACATGGACCAGTTCCGAAAAACTAAGTCAACGCCTAAACGTTAGAAAAAATGTAAACCTAAGCCTAAACCTAAAAAATATAGTTCAAAACTAAGCCTTTTTTACAGTCCCACTAAAAAGGGACGTCCTTAATAATTAACTTGGCCGCGGTCGTGAATCAAAATCCTTTTTGTGCCCTTAATGATAAGTCCATATCTGGTTCAGTTGTGTCAAATGGGTAACGCGCATTTGTTCTATTTTGCTTGAAAAGGTTAATAAACCTTGTGAATAACTAACTTTGCGTTGGATATGCCATGATGTTGTAGGTTTAGCCAATCGGAAAATTTTTAGTGTTTGCAATTTTTATATTTTGTTGGTTACTTTGACCAGCGTTCCGTCATTTTTCTTTGGACAGCAAAAGGTCCATGTGAAGGCGGAACGTTTTCTCGCGGAACTACAATAGAGTTTAAGCTTTAGACTAATTTTTTTGCTCTGGCTTTTAATCTTTTGACAAATTTACACTGGACCCTAGTTATAGCAGCGCACACGACACGCTTGTTGGAATTAAATTAGCGTTTAAGTTTAAAGCGAAGTTTCAAGCATTTAAATTATTACACCAGAATACCAGTCTGAATAATTACATAAACCAAGTGCCAGGTTCCATTAAACTTTAAATTTTAACAATGTAACAGGGTCGTTTATACGTCAGTTTCGTAAAAAAAGGTTACCATTGAGAGCATGGGCCCATGTGAACATCAAGGGCGGAACGTTTTTCTGTGGGAGTATAGAATAGAGTAGACATAAGCTTTAGACTAATTTTTTGCTTTACTTAGGTTTGGCTCAGGCTTAGGTTCAGGCTTAGCCTCAGGCTTAGGCTTAGGAATTAACTCATTCTTACGCTCAGGCTTAGGCTTAAGCATAGTGCTTTATAGGCTCAGGCTTTGGCTTAGGCTAGGCTTTGGTGTTGGGGGGGGTTTGTTCTTAATTTTTTTTTTTTGTTCTGCCCCTGTTCTTTAGATTGGCCAAAACATAACATGAATAACTTTGCATCGCTTCTGTCCAATCTTGTCCAGTTGCAATTATGACCACCCCCGGCCTTCATCAGTCTTTCTTTCTCAAATTGGACGCTTGCTTGTCGATTTTCGACCAATTGGCAAAAATAACCCTGTGAAAAGGGAATATAGTTGTATTGTAGCCTTTTTATAGCACAATGTGCCAAGCTAAACTATATTTAGGTTTGCGGCTTAATAGACTTTAGCTTTCGAGTAACTCTAAAATACGTTAAAGTTGACGATGCCTGAAAATTAGGCGAATTTTGAGGTTCAGGTCGAAAGATTTATTTATGCAAGATAAATTGCATCAACTTAGGATCGGAGCGAAACCTTTCAACTCATAAACTTTTATACTGGGGTCGCGCAAAAACACGCTTTATATTAACCAATTGTGTTCGTAGCCACAAAAAATAGACAGCCAATCAGATCACAGAACGGCCTATTTCCCCTAATATACTTTAATACGATTGGTCAATTTTTCAAATCAGTAGATTTTTGTTAAACTGAAATTTTTACTAAATCTATTGAATTCGAAAGAGTGTTTGCAATAGACGAGGTTAAAATTGCAGGATACCGGGTCAATAGAGAAATACGCGTGAAGTTTCAGGCTTGTGCGGTTTATTAACCTGTATATAACAGATGCAACCAGTGCTCCGAGCATCGGTGATACCAAATATAAGTGCGAGTGCTGCCAAATTTGTTTTGGCATAAGATAAATTTCGCTATCGTTGTTGAGAGATCTATAATGGAATTTTGTACACTGGAACCATTAACGAATCCAAAGTGTGCGACCGACTGAGTTCGAAACCTCGCCAAGCGAAAATTTATGTTAACAGTTGGTGGTACTAAAACTAAATTTGGCTTTTCGCTAGCAAATTAGAGTTTTCACTGTTATATGTCGCATAGCTTCCGGGTTGAAAACTTTCGTGATATGTCACTGACAGCAGCAAGTACAAAGTCTCTTGTCTCGTCAGGCCCGTAGCCAAGCTCACCTCACTAGGAGGGGGGGCTAGAAATTTTCAAGAAGGGTATACAAAGGTTCGATGACTTACAAGCTAGGTTGAATATTTTCTACAGTGAGCCAAATTGTTCCATGGGGCTGAGCCTCCCATCTGGCCCTCTTTCGCTACGCGTCAGTGTCTTGTTTGTTTTCTCTGCTTAGGATGGGTACATTTTATACTTTAAAAGTTAAAAATAACTGTGAAATTTATAAAAAATATGTAACTCCTATGCTAGTAATTGATATACGTGCGTTGTTTAGCTTTACAGCCTCCCATTACTTTTTCGAATTTTAAAACTACAAATAACTGAAACACATTGAGATTCTTTTTTAAAAGACATTCGTTTTTGGACGTTTTCTATGTTAAAAACTAAAATTATGAAAGCTCATAATGTTTACAAATGTGATATTAAATATTTTATCTGAGTAAAAACTACCACGGAGTTAAAGACACCCGGCACTGCGTGGTGTTTTAAAATTTTTTGCTTAGTTTGCCGTTTTAGTAGAAAATTTAGATTTTTTCATACCGAATACGGGTTCCAACCGGAACTAAATATTCTCGGAATCGGAATCGGAATCAAATTTTTCTGTCAGAACCGGAATCGGAATCAGAACCGGAATCAAGTTTTAGTAATTCTGTTAAAAAGTTAAAGGTGTATGACTTTTAGGATTTGTTGCAGTACGCCTGTTTCCGTTACTGTTCACAGTTTCAGCAAAAATTGTTTATATAGCTGATGGAATACACGTAACAGCTCGGAATGTTTCCGAAGAAAAAAAACCAACAGAATAATGACAAATGAAGGAAACAAAACGAAACAAGCAAAATCTACGTGCAATCATCTTAAAAACTCATAACCGAAAAATCAGAATTCCGGCATCGGAGCAGCAGTCAGCCAGAATCGGAATCGGAAGTCAAATTTTGCCGAAATTTTAGCCGGAATCGGAATTCCGATAGAACCCTGCAGGTATAATAAATCTTTGCTCACTTGGGTACAGTTGAGTTTTTCATCATTCGAACAGCTGAGTAGATGACCATGGGTCCAAAGCTTCGAGCTGGATTTAAGCTCGCACCACTGAGATCACCGCTGAAAGCCAATTGCTTATGTAGATGCATTGTGCAATTTGCATGATTTCGTGTTTATTACAAAGATAGATCTTGACTGTCTTGACCAAAAATATACTCGAGCACGGAAAAATTTTAGCTCCCCCTAAGGAACTTTTCAATCTTTCTGGTAATGTCAACAAAAACCCTTGGATGCCCCTCCAGAAAATTTTTAGGCTTCCCTAGCAAGATTAGCTGGCTACGGGCCTGGCAGTTGTTCGTTTGTGGTTTCGTCAACATTATCTGAAAAGTTTTAAACACGACTCGACTGTTTCCAATGATTGGTTTATTTCGTGAAGAAAATGCTGATATGCACATTAAAAGGTACATTTTATCGTTAAAACGGTCCATTTTACTTTAATTGGCGTCCAGGTTTCTAATGGGTCTATAAAAGAGTAGCTTTAGATTCTAGATTACTTTTTTGTTTAAGCTTAGGCTTATGCTTCGGAATACGCTTAATCTACTGTTACGTCTCTCAAAGTAGCATTGGCCGCTAAAACAATAACGAACTCACAATGTTGCAATCAAAGTTGCAACCAAAATGCCGACAGCGAACGGCCCTGCAGTTTGCTCGGGCAAATCTACGGCCAGCTTGAGTACGAACAATACTAAAATAGCGGCTGCGATTGCCTCTAAAATTGACGCCTAAAATAATATAGCAGTTTAAATACGCATTTCAAATTGTTCTGAACGCTTTGAAATTGAAAAAATTAAAAAAATAAAGACTTAAGGTTAACAAAATATGTGTCTTAAGCCTGAATGATTTAGCATTATCTCAAAATCTGCTTAAACTAGTAGTGTTCATAGCCAGTTGATGAGTGTTACCTCACTAATGAAAGCATTACCCAGTTCAAACGCGATAGCAAACACGCGGAGTTTGTTGTAAAAGTACTTGTTTACCCGATAACTTTTCCCCGTTTGATACAAAAACAAAAAATTCCCCCATATTTTACTGTTTAAACTTAAGCTAAACATAGCCTAACTCAAAACGTTCGCCTAATGTACCGAAATATGTACCTGATAAATACTGATGGCATTTGCATCCCAATAGTTACAGCCTCCATTGATTGATAAGTAGACATGTTCGGCTACAAGCAGCTATAAAATACATTGCAGTGTATCTAACACAATTCATATTCGATTGTTCAAGCTCGCAGAACGTTTTACAATAGTGTCAGCATTTTAAGCCAAGGTGTTGTCTCGTCAGATGACGTCTATGAAAGGACTGAAAATTCGACGGTCCCGAAATGCAAATGTATGCCTAAATCACCTTAAAGTTTATTTTAATTTTGCCAGTTTACACAATATATGCTTATATAATATATTTTTTGCAGTGTATATATCTGCCAGGGTGCAACGGAAGGTAAACAATGTCGGAGCCGGAGCCGGAGGTCAGCAAAACTTGCCGAAGCCGGAGCCGGAGCCGGAGGTGAGGCGAAATTAAGTAGTAAAAATGATGATTAATCAGTTAATTTTTTCTGCAAAATGTTGTTAAGTTGTTTGTTTTCACGCTAATTTTCTGCCAATTTTCGGCAATTCTTTCATGAAAATTGTGACAAAAGTTAAATCGAAACGCGCTAAACAGATAAATTTAGGAAAATTACACAAAATTTTGCTACCGAAATTGCAGGAACCTCCAGAAAAAATTTTCCGGAGCCGGAGCCGGAGGCCGATTTTCTGCCGGAGCCGGAGCCGGAAGCAAACCTCCGGTTGTACCCTGTATCTGCTGAAATAACGTAAACAGCGTCTGCCACGCTCTTAGAATTTTGAGTATAGAGAACGGGCGACAAGGTTGAAAAATGCAACGAAAATTTTTCTAGCAGAGAATGCCTTGCATGATGTTAAAATTTTGTCGGCCAGAAGCGCATGCAAATATCAGTACGAAGTCAGCGCCGCCAATTCGCACACCGGTGAAGTTGCGGCACTGAACGTCTGAACGGCGGTTATGATTCGAGGCATGTTTGATTTCAATTACCCAAACAAGGAATGCACCAAACACTGACGCTAACATTTGTACAATTACGTAAGCGCATGCATCAATGCGGTTGATTTGTCGAGCAATCGTAAATCCTAACGTTATCGCAGGATTAAAATGAGCACCGCTAAAAATTGCTAAAATACTTTTGCAGTTATTTTTGTCAGTTGAAATTAACAGACTCGAACCGGTAACCGCTGGGTACAACCGGAGGTTTGCCTCCGGCTCGGGCTCCAGCAGAAAATCGGCCTCCGGCTCTGGCTCAAGTAAAATTTTTGTCGGAAGTTCCGGCAATTTCGGTAGTAAAATTTTGCATAATTTTGCAAAATGTATCTGTTTAGCGCGTTTCGTTTTTTGTCACAATTTTCACGAACCAATTTCCGAATTTCACAAAAAAGTAGCGTGAAACCAAACGACTTATATAATAACGTATTGCAGATATTGGCTAAAATTAACAAATTAACCATCATTTTAACTACATAATTTAGCCTGACCTTCGGCTCCGAAAAGTTTCGATGACCTCCGTCTCCGGCTCCGGCATTTTTCACCTCCGGTTGCGCCCTGGAGCCAGAACCAGGCCAGAGAGGCTCAGTCCTGGTAGAAAAATGTTGTTCCCCCTAGAGGAGTGTTTGAACCATTTGTATGTTTTCATCAATTCAACTGCTTAGCTATCCTAAAATTGTTTTGTTTCCAATAGCAAGTTGAGATGGCTACGGGTGTGAACACAGTCTACCAAGTTGATATCTTAATTTGAAAGCCCGATCGTGAATAAACATTTTCTATTTCGTCAGACACCTATTTTCCAGCGTGGGTTTAAACTTTCTCATTTGGGATGCGTTTATTATTACCACTAAATCTCAGCTATACGAACTTGCCGCTCGAGGACGATCTGGCACTACTTGCCGCAGCGTAAGGATAAGCCTATTTCTAAGCTTAAGCCTAAGCCTAAGCCTAAGCCTAAGTGTAAGGGCCGATATATAGAAAAGAGCCGGATCGGTTTCCTGGTGGGGATGCAATAGGGTCAGTTTAAGATTTAGGCTAACTTTTTGGTTTGGCTAGGGCCGTATACTTTATGCCACGAGTATAATGTGCAATTAGTTGCTCAGATTCTGTCAAGGAAAGGGTTATAGACAGTAACAGAAAATTTTTCCATTAGCAATTGTGATCCATAGGTCATCAAGTTTATTATTTTTGTTTCTAAAGGTTATATTTACAGTAAAAGTACCTGATATGGGCAAAAGATGCAATCATCGCTGAGACAAACATTCCCATCGCAACAGCGCCGAAAAACAACGAACCACTGCGCATTCCAAGGCATCCTGAAACGGAAATTTGAAAACGAATATGGTATCAAAAAGAAAACGCTAACGCTTTTCGCTTTTTAAACAGCATCTTTCGAAACGCTTTTTTGTATTAATAAGCGAATAAACTCTAAAATGAATCGCGTGTGTATTAATCGCTACTATCTAAACGCTTTTTAGCGGATATCGTAAACGCTATTTTCGCATCAATATAATTGCTTTTTTTCAAAAATCGAAAATTGTTTTGTATTGTTTGACACGTTATTTTTAGCTCATGGCCAATGTAACCTTAAGGGGAATAACAGGAGATTAAGCGTGTTTCTAAACCTAAGCCTAAGCCTAAGCGTTGCACAAATGCGTTCATAAGCCTAACCCTAAAGTGTTGCAAAAACGTGTTCTAAAGCCTAAGCCTAAGCCTAAGGAAAAAATGTAATCTAGAATCTAACCCTACTCTTTGATGGACCCACCAGCAACCTGGAAGCCCGTTAAAGTAATATGATCAACGTTTAAAACAAAACTTCGACAACTAACCACTACAAAAACTGCATTATAATGATGGTAAACTATAAAATCTGAAGGTTTTGAACATTTCTGCAGCGGCAGTTAAATTTCAGATCGGGATACTGATTGACGCGTGATTGTGAAAAACCTTGCGAGCGAAGCGAGCAAGAAGCCAAAGGCAATTTTAGAACTAAATTGTTAGCAAAAAATTTTAGTTTTTATTCCTGCCGGTTACCACGATATGGAGGTCGCCCTTTATTCTTCTGGGTGCCTGCTGTTCAATTTGTGAGAAGATATTAAAGTAAGAAATCTAACCAATGAAAACAAGGCACGTCGTTGTCAAAAATTCAGTTACCAGACGTATCCCCAGATGGTGCAATTTGATTCGATGTGAGCTCAGTTGACTTCTATTGCTTTCATGCTGACTAGTAATTTTATCTTGACTAGTCGGAAACTTTACGGTTTGATTCAATAAATTATCATTTTCCATTTAGTAAAATTGAAGTATCTAAAGCAAATAGGATACTATAATTCAAATAATCCACGTGTAAACACAATTTTGCTGACCGCGCATGGCGTTGGTTTATCTGTATTGGATAAGATGGAACCAGAAGTGAAAAAACCAGAGCTGGAGTTGAACGAAATTGGAAAATAGTTGGGCAAAATGCTGAATTAACTACTTTCATGGACAATGCTGTGTTGACCCGAATAAGAGGGGGCAATAAGAGAGGGTCCTTATTTTGAGTCCGATCAATAGGAGTCCGTATCCCTAATAAGAGTCCGTAAGCGGATAGAGTCCTTAAGCCTTTAGAGTCCATAAATGTCAATTATCTCTAATTCTAGCGCATAAATGACTCCAGCTCCAAATAATTTGACTTTGAAACTTTAAAGCGTACTTAAGTTTTGAAAGTACATTTCAACGTATAACCTTGCATTATCGCTCAAGCTATTGACACAACACAAACAAACATTTAATTCAACGGATACTTGCAGTACCGGATATATCTGTAACGAAGGGTGGCGGAGCGGTGGTTAAAAATAAATAACAGTCCGTAACCGAATAACAGGGGGTATCCACTGGAGAAGCCAAATAAAATATCAGTCCCCCCCTCTTATTCGGGTCAATACAGTAGTCTATTAAGGGTTGTCAGAAATTTGTTTTAGCTGCCTTGTTGAGAAATGTTATCCATCCAATCTTTAAATATTGCATCCGTGTTACAGACAAGCTCATTCGAGAATGCAACTTCTTTCAAAATCCGAAAATTTTCACTCAGAAAATTGCTGGCACCTCTCACAAAATCTCGCTCGAGGCGGAGTCGGAAGTTGATCTTCTGCCGTATGCAAAACGACCAGAGGCTGTTCTCTCGTATCAAAGCAACTTTAGCTGTCCCTTCTCTCCATTAAGGTGTTTTATATTTTCGCTTGTGGAATTTTGGGATTTTGGGATATGGTTGAGAAGTAGGCGTTTTGGATTTTGGGATATGACCGAAGAAAGGATTTTGCGATTTTGAGGCTTCGGGATGTGATCAAAGGCGGAATTTTGAGATTTCAGGATGTGGTCGACTGTGGGATTTTGGAACTCTTGGATTTGACGGCCGGTGGGATTTTGGAATATTATCGCAGAAGAGGTTTCGGGATTTACAGATACGGTTGAGGTTTTAGATTTGAGGTGATAGATCCAAGATCTGGAAGCCTAAGGCTAAGAAAAATCCCAAAGCCGCAGCCAGCATCAAAGTTTAAGTCTAAGGCAACGATGATGTCTACGTCGAATCCTGCCTGCGCAAAATTTTACGCCCTAAGCCTAACCGTAACAGTAAGCCTAAGCCTAATACCTAAGGCTGAAGAATAAAAGTTTCAGTCTGAGAGAATAAATCTTAAGAAAAACCTAAGCCTAAATCGAAGTCAATCTTGCCTTTTTCTATATATTTCATGAGCTCATATGAGATAACCAACGCAAGCCAAAGCCTGCGTGTAAGCCTAAGCCTAAGCCTAAGTAGAAGCCCAAGTCAGAGCGTAAAGCCTATAATACTACGCTGAAGTCTCTGTCTAAACCTATGTCAGTACCTACGCCTAAACCTTACGCTAAAGCTAAGCCTAAGTCGCAACCTAAGCCAATATGCCTGCCCATGAAACTCCTCGATGAATAGTTTACAAACAACACAAATCAGAAACCATGAAACCCCAAACTCGTTCCGCAACCAAAAGCTACTTGTTTAGGTATAGCTGGGATGATAGAATTTTGGGCCAATGTTTGTTTTAGGGCCGTAACAGTAGATTAAACGTATTCCTTTTAAGCCTAAGCCTTAGTTTAAGCGTTGCAAAAGCGTATTCGTAAGTAAGCGTTGCAAAAGCGGAAGCCTAAGCCTAAGCCTAAGCAAGTAGTCTAAAATGTAAGCCTACTCTTTCACAGGCCCACCAGAAACCGGAACGGCACTGAAAGTAACACGGGCCGAATTTTGAATCGGCCGGCAGCAATGTATACATGGGCCAAAAATTTCATCTGATTTTGTTTTTAAAATACTTTTTCTCTGTTTCACAGTGTTTGTTGTTGTTTTTGAAAATTATACTTGGATAACATTTCAAATTTGTTGCCAAATTCCATCCATCTGGTTTCTTAAGTTAAGTTAGCTCTTTGCCTCATATTTAGCTGCCTTAAAATATGAACCTGATGCTAGTACAGCTCTTAAAAATAAAACTCAAATTAAAAATCTGCAGTTTTAAAAACCATATATTTTAGTTAATCTAAACAACTGCAGTCAAAGATAGATAGACAATGCAACTTGTAACACTGTGTAATATATACGAAAACTGACAATTATTTGTCATATGAAACGAGGTTTGACTACTGAAAATTGCTTAAGCGCACTTGCGTAAAAAACGCGAACACAGTGCGATATTAAGTAGGTAGACTGCAAGACGTAAAAAAATGCGCGCATTAAATTGACTGTTTGATAGCGAAAATTTAAATGTTTCTACTTTCTCAATAGGTAATCAACTTTAAAAACAGGTAAACCCGGAATGAATGACATGTTTACAAAAGACCAAAAAATTCAATGGCAGAATGCTTGCGAAAACACCACTGGTTATATACCTAAATGGAGTTCCATCAGGCTCATCTTGCTAGGGAGGGGGGCTAAAAAATTTCAGGAGGGGCATAAAGGAAAGGTTTTCGTTGACTTATAAGCAAGGTTGAAAAAATTTTAGGGGGCCAAAATTCTTGCAGCGGAGTTGAGCTAAGTATTCCTTATTACTTTCGTCTTAAAAAGAAGAAAAAGCGGCTAAACTTTTCATAAGAATTGAACTTTGTCAAGTACAGGTACACTAATGGTATGAACAAATTGCTGACCACGCATTGAAAAGCAGTGTCTTGAAATTTCAATACATTTACCTTCTTAAATTTTCAAGACATTTAATTGTTTGGAATATCAAACATTAATAGTCTTTTAATAGCTCAGAAATTCGTATCTGAAATGATTAAAACAAAAATGCTTTTCAAGAAATTGTTATTGCCAATATTTGAGGACAAATTCCTTTCTTTAAGGAAACAATTGTCATACATTCAAGAATCAGTTATCTGACTTTAATACATGTAAATCAGTTGCTCAGTTTATGTTCTGACAAGTGTATATAAATAATCGAATTTGAAAGATATTTCGGGTTGAGTTGAGCTCAGGATCCCGCCAATAGGGTTAGGTCTCGGACGTATCTTTGGTTGTAAAATTAGGGAATTTAATGGAGCTTAGCTTCAAATTCAAAAGCGGCTTCCGTGTCATATCTTTGTTTCAAAGACTTAAAAACAGATTCCCAAGCCCAAGCCTAAGTCTAAGCCTAAGCGTATGAACTGGCATGTTTCTAAGCCTTAAGCCAAGAAGAAATTAGTTTAAAGTTTAAGCTTACTCTATTCTAGTCCTACAGAAAAACCTTCCGACACTGATCTTTACATTGAATTTTGCGCTGAGTTGAGTTGCGTCATTTTTGTTGATTACTTGTTTAGCGCATGTAATTTTCTATTAATTTTTTAATTACTTTTAAACACCAAGACTTTTTAAGCTCTTTTCCATCAAAAAAATTTCGTAATTGATATTAAGGGTGGCCGCTATACTTGTAGAAAGGATTATCACGTCTAGGTTACAAAATTAACCGCTACTCTTCAGAACAGATTGGTGCCTATGCTTATATTCCTGATGTATTTGTCTTGTATTTCAGAAATATTTGTCTGAATGGTTTACGAAACAGAAACTTAGCTTTAAGACTTTTGAGTGAGAAAAAATTCAGACACGTATTTCTGAAAATTAATTTTCAGATATTGAATAGTGCATAGATCATGGCCGTAACCGCAGTATAAGCATATTCCAAACCCATACCGAAAGCTTCAGAAGAATAGTAGAAGGTTTAAGTTTACTTTTTAGCAGACCGACACTGATCTATTCATAGGAACAGATATTTCGAATATTTTAATACAAGATTACAAAAGAAACGCTTCGCTAATATACAGAAAGTGCTTCTTTACCCACTAAACTCCATAGTTCCATCCAAGCCATTGTTTTCATAAAACTATTCGCTCTGTTTCAGCAACAAAATAAACTTTTTACTAAGTTTATTACACATATTCTTTATACAGCCATGGTACATGAGATTCAACTATACTGTCTGTTGATGATGCTCGAATGTACGTTAATTGCATAGTTTTTTCGTACCGGTAACTTCTGCGCAAACTCCGCTAGAGCACATAATTAACATAAATCGAAAAAATTATTATTTGTCAAACTACACATATACTAATTAAAACAATATACAATAACATGCTGCCTAGTTTGCTTTGCTAAGCAATAATTTTCTTTATTTTTTATTTCAAATGAAACATTACATAGAACCAAGACATATTTATTTAGATATAAAACTGTCATGAAAAACGACACTTACATCCCTGCAGAAACTTCATTAATTCTTTAAAAACCTATCACAATCGCTTTTTGATCAGCTTTTCCAACTTTTTAATTCTCGAATCATGCGCTATCGCTGTTTCCGGTGGTAAAAATGACGCCAAAAACGGCGCCATAGGAGAAGGTGACATTACATCAGGACTTTGCGGGTCAGTTGCCGTTGTTCTTCCAGTTGAGGCTGCCCCGCTGACCCCACCTAACGCTGTAGTATTCCAAGCACTACCATCTGTCGGTTTTTCTATCTGGCTTGTCGCCGAGGAACTATCAGAAACGGAAGCTTTAGCACTAGTTGTCGTTGTCCTGGACTGGTAAAATTTAATTAACGCTTCTTGATCAATACGTTTTAAGCCTCGAAGTTCTAAAATTTGTTGAAAATCGTGGGCAGTTCCATCTGGCAGGAGTCGAAGAAAGCTTTCAACAAATCCTTCAGGTTTTTCGTCTGTCGACATGACCAGCTGAAATGGAACAACAAATGCTTAAATCCTCGTTTATTGTTTCTAAAATAACTTATCATAACGGTTGCGTTGCAGTCGTCGCGCGGCGCCACGCGTATGTCAAAAAATAATTTTTAAAAACATGCAGTGCCGCACGCCAAATCAAAAATTTACTTTTTATACGACGCGCCGGTCTGCGCGGCGTACAGCCGTCGTCATGTCCCGCGCGGCGGTGGACAACAGCGCGAGCACACAAAAGCATATCGCTACCCTAACACTGCGAAAACCTCTCATCAACGTAGTGCTAGCAATTGTAGAATAGACGTGTCTGGCAAATTTGTCAACATAGAAAGCACAAAAACGAAACAAATGTATTAACTCCTGAATTTAGTTGCTGCTGTTGAATATAAATATTTCCATATTTTAAGGTTTACAAATTGGACAAGTCGCAAAATTTCAATCTCGAGGTGGATTTGAATTAACAAAACTTTGAACACGGCAGGGCTGGTGGAGCAAGCATCCTTTATTACTCCCTAGATCTGTCTACAATCGCACAATACCTAGGAAAACACCAACAGAACTAATATAAAAGTGTTACCGTGCCACTATTCAATCGAAGCGAAATACTATCGTAACAACATGTTTCGTTAGCTCTTCTAATTTTTTAATTAAAAAATTCGTTAAGTTTTCTAACCTTCAGCTGCATTTCAACTTTCGTCATTCCCTTGATGACCAACTTTGTATAATTCGTAGGCGGTTTGCGTTGCGTTGACGATTCGACATTTGGCAAATTTAACAGATGAGTTTTAAGGGCATGAGTATCGAGTAGCAGTTGTTCTGCGCCATCAAGTGACATAGGCTTGCACTTGTAAACAGCGGCGATAAATTTTGCAATAAACGTAGTTGCAAACTTCGTGCAGTACTGAATAAAGTATTTCCGCGCGGAAAATAAATAGTCACGAATACGCGGGACACACTGCCGGATATGAGAGCGTATGGAAATAACGTAGCCACTTTCGTCACCTACACCTTCTACGCTCGACCACTACAAGAAATAATTGTATCGCTACACAGTATAGAAAGGTGTTTTTATGAGTGAAAAAGATAAATGCTGCACACTATTAGAATTTGGAAGGCGTTCTTAGGAGTGCCGACTGTCTATATTGCGCCGCGTTATATTCAGCACTCTTCCATTACTGTTGGTGTTACAAATTAATTAAAGTCAACACTTTGTGGCCGCACTCGCAGCCCTGAAAGCGCTAAATTCTTAAACAATCCTAAGAACTCTGAAAAAGTCAGAGGCGTAAAAAGTCTAATTAGTCCTGTGTTCTTTTATTTCTGCAAGTTTTTCACAGACCTTAATTCCTAAACAACCCTAAGAACCCCGAGAAAGTCAGAGGCGTAAAAATCTCATTAGTCCGGGATTCTTTTATTTCTTCAAGTTCTACACATTAAACGGAACAATGAGCAGAAGAGTATTTAGCAATAGTCATTTTCACATTATTTTCTGGGGATCGAATATCAAAACTATAACACTAATGTATTTTGCAAATTTCACAGTCCATACTTACCATTTTGTTAAAAAACAGATATTATTTGCGCACAACACACACCAAAAACAACTTATGGAAGATTTAAATCTAATGCTTAATGATCCATCATTTTTTGGTTCAGACATTTGTTATTTAACACTAAGCTCTAAAGGTTATGTAAATCTTAAACTGTTGTACTAAATTTTATGTAATATTAAGCGCAAGCTGTAAAAGCTGTACGCACCTGACGTTTGCTCATTGTATATAGCGCAGGTTCACAGTAAGCCTCAAGGTCTTGGACCAACAGCATCACACACGACGCTATCACTTTATAAAATACTTCTTGCTCAGTAGACATATCAAGCTAAAATTAAACAAACGCGATAAAACAAACACACCACAATTATAGTTATACTTTAAACTTGAGCAACGATACAACGAAAGTTGACCGTTTAAAATAAAATTTCTTTAAAAACATTCCTACTTAAACTAATTAGGCATATCTAGTCAAGCTCCAGACCAGAAAACTCTGGAAAACAGTATAAACCATCAAACTTATTGCCACGTGCCCAGACAAAAAGTAAAAAAGTTCATTTAAAAAACACTCACACATTCTTTATGATCTTCTCCAAGTTTTTCGACTAGCTTGCTCTGAAGCTGTTTTGTCGTTTCTGCACAATACTCTGCAGTGACTAAAATGCAGCACACACGGTACTGTTCATCAGCGGTCAGTCTACAACAAATTTTGCACAATCACATCAATGCAGTAACAGCACACTATGTTTAAAGAAGCTATGTACAAAACCGTATAATCAGTATTCTGTTGTGTAAACTTTAAAATTCTTTCACGAAATAAGTAGTTCACTGCAATCCCAATACAAAATTGCATGAACCGAACGTTACCCAGCCTCCTAACCGTGCAGCAACCAATAAGAAATATACTATATTTACCATGGAATGTTACATTCTTTCCCCTGTCGATCTGCTCGAAGATGATTTGCCGTTTAGGTAGTAAGTACTTCACTATTATACGTATCAGCATATAAGAAATTCTATGAAATAAACGCTACCCTGCCTCAAAACTTTCATGGCCCAAAAAAGTCACGATGTTTACCTTGGAATGTCACCTTCTTTCAAAAAACTTTGAATCAACCCTGTCGATGTGCTCGAAGACGATATGCTGATTTTCGGAAGGAAATCGGCCAAACACCTGAAATACAAATAATTTGCAGTCACTGGTCTATTACACAGGCTTTGTACTGCAAAGAACTATTAGGACCATCAATTTTACAAATCTTATGCGCGTAGAAACCAAAATCAGCAAGCCAATATTTGCTTTGACACTGTTAGTGCTTTGAAGGATTCTAAGAAATACTTAACTTCGATAGCTCTCTAATGAAAAGCTTTTACACATGGCTTATACATACGTCTTAATCTTTAATAAGAACATTCGTCTCGACAATATATCATACACACTAACATCGCAAATTACGTTGCTTAATTTTCTTCAAAACCCGATGTAATATTATACAAATACAAGCAAATTCCAAAAATATGTTACATTCAACATCTTTATGAAATTAAGCGAGAGTTTATAATATAAGACAACTAAAATAATTTGCAAGCATTATGTAATACCTAATTCGCATTGTAACTTACCGCTTTGCATACTCCCTGAGATATTTCTTGAACACTTTCGCTAAATCGATCAGTATTTTGTTATGGAGACTAATTTGTCCGGCACCGAGAATACATTTTCGATAAAACATAAACAGCTCAGAAGCGGAATGTAGATTAACTGCGCCAGCTTCGGTTTCAGGCCGTGGCGGCCCCGTTGACTGATAGGATCTAACATATTCGTCAATGGCACCTTTCAGGCTTGCGTCTTGTGCAGAAATAGACACCGACAAATGAGGTTCGAAACACGAACGAATGATGCCATAAAATGGATTTCTATAAATAAACACAATAGGCTTCAACACAATTCCATTTCACTGTAAATCATAAACGACAGATAAATTGGTCTAACAGTTTCAATCGAATTTCTTTCATTTTTCGTATGTAGTCGCATTGGTATAAGTCCGGCAGTACTTTTCTCTACGTCAACGCATGGTCGAATAACTCACCTACAACAACATTTAAAACGTTTTAGAAGCCAAAAACGCCCACTTGGTTCGAAATACCATAACCCAAGTGACAAACTCATCTAAACAATTACAATACTTATAAAACAAATATGCGTAAGTTTGCTGAAACGGCTGCTAACACAATTCAAGATTTAGGCGTATTCTCAACTCAAGTAAACCTACCTGCCTTCCTTCTCCTTGTCGCTTGAAACCAAACCAGTATTTTTATCCCCAGATGTACTTCCATCTCCACACACACTTTTGTCCACCGTCACAATCGGTACCGGTGGCTTTGAAACCGGAAATCGTTTCATCAACAACGCTTCAAATTCGCCGGTCTTATTAATTGCAAATTGAAGCATATTTGCTTTAATTTCCGCTCGACGCTTACTCATAACCCTATCAAGTTCGCGCGCAGTAACAGCACAAAATTCTTTACTCAACTGCTGTGGCATATCCCATTCTTTTGGAAAAATTGCCGCATGTTTCGTTTCAAAGTCGACCAAAAACTTTTTAAACCACGAATAGCGCTGGTCGATACGATCAAGCCAAGCTGCATCTTGGGTATCCTCAAACAATACCAGATACTCGGATAGCTGTAGCTCTACAAACCACGCTATCAAATCCTTCTTGACCGATGGCTCTAGTACATTGATCAGAACACACGCATCCTTCATTGCAATCATTGTCGCGTTTGACGGGCGCCCACCCGATACCCAATCTTTAAACTCGGACAAAACTTGCGTCCCCAAATTCTGTCTGACCTGTATGACTTTGTCGGCGAGGTCTTTGACTTGTGGTATGTGCATGTAGCGTTCAAAATGATCGAGAACATTCATGATCCCAGGCAGTAAATTATTCAACTCTCCATACTGTCGGCGCTGCACCAGACTTTCCAGTGTCTCGACGCCTCCAAGCAGCATATGCAAATGCGTTAACGTTGTAATCGACGCGGTTAAGTTCTTTTTCGCTGTGTCAAGTTGTTTAATATCACGTGTGATTTCTTTGACCATCATTTCCGACGAGTCTGTTTTTTGTTTAATTTCCCGAATACGCGTGAAAAGCTCCTGTTATTTGAAGAAATAAAATTGACAGTAGACATAAACTATACGCAATTACTTTTACTACATTTTCTGAATTTTGTAACAATTTTTCCTTCAACAGTAACACTAACCAGTAACCAGATATAACTACTACACAAAAAATCATCGATACTGGAATCATTTTACCTAACTGAAGGAAAAATTAGAAACCTAACAAATTTGCCGATATGGGTGATATTTCAACCGTATCACGAAAATTTAACCTTTCAGCAACGGCTCTTACTCTTATTACTAGTCCATCTTCCGACATTTGTTGGTTCAGATCATTTGGAACTGAATCCACTATTTGAGTGAATCCGACTCCATTGCTAATTCGTAAAATCCGAATCCGAACCTCGATGATTTGTTTCAGAATGCCAACATAATAAGATTATGACATTGCTTTTCGACAGGGAAAACTAATAACATTTTATTAGTCCAGCAATTCTACTTTTCGCTAACACAATTATTTGATGCGCCTGCCCGACCTATGTTCTGAGATTTGTGACCTAAAACACCAAAGATATACATTGATGTATTTAACAAGTTATTTCAAAATTGTACTCTTTAAAAATGTAAACATAATTAGTTGCCGAATATTGTTTGATTCGGCATTGTCGCAACCGAATCCGAACCACGAATTTTTGCCGGATCCGAAATTTTATTACCACCCTGATTCCACTACAACTGTCTATTAGTATTAGACGTTCCTATTTTACCATTTTATGACTGCATCCTAAATCATGACATTCTAGCAGCAATGTTAACCGCCGCATAACCTACAGCTGAAAAACTCCACAAAACCTGGTCCTCACCTGAATGGCGACCTTAGCTTCACATAACGCCTGATGTCCATCTCTTGATGCAGCGCTTTGAGTGTGTACAATACTCGCTAATTCAGCATCTAGTGTCGTAATTTCTTCGCCTACCGAAGCTATTACTTCATCAATGCTATTCAAAGATTGTTCAGTTGGAAATAATGTATTGATATGGTTGATAACGTCAAAATCACTGCTATACATTGGATCATCTTTCGACATTAGTTCGTCAATGGCCTGAAATTGCCTAAGCATTTATCCAAGTCAAAACCTTACATGTGGGGAAAGTGCACAAGAGCCAAAAAATAATGATCATCTTACAAATAATTACTGTCAAGCTTACAAATTTGGTCCTTGTTATGCATAGGCGATCCGATCTACGCTATACTGAAAGTAGTTGTCCCGCCGCTGGCCCGTTTACGCTATCTGCCTTGAGTGAAAATTAATTTCGAAGTTTCGAACACCAAAAGTGAAACAAACCTTTTGGACTTGCGGAGAAAACTGAACTATGTGATCCGGAGGCGCATCCAGATTGCAGTCGTCGCTGTTATCAACTGGAATCTCCAGAGAACTACCAATTTCATCAATACCATTTTGAGACACAGGTTTATTATCTGCGTTACTTTCGGATAAGTTGATATTATTTTGTTCCATTGAACTGATTAAAATGCAAACGTAATAATACACCGCACAGACATATAGCCGGTCACTATATGCTAAAAATGTACGCTAAAAGATTTGGTCCAATGTATAGTACAGGGGCTTCCCATTTTCCAAGGTGGAAAACTTATGACCAGGAGTGCAGCGCAGCCACTCCCTGTATGACAGCTTAGAATTTCGTAGGTTTTTTGGTAGGAAAAATCATATGCATAATTTTGGCTGGGAAAGTGGAAAATTCAGATGCCTGAATATTCCCAAGTTCGGTAGAGAAAGTTAGGTGTAGGCGAGGTTCGGAAACCAGGAAAAAGAAACATGTTAAACGTATAGGTTTTTTCCAGGTCTAATAGAGAAGGAACAGTTTGGTTGGTCAGTTGGAAAATTGGGATGTGTGGTTCGGGGCGGAAAATGGGAAAATTCAAGCCTTGGCATATAATTCCCGTTGGTTGGTAGGGAAAGTTAGAGCTGTAAGCGAGGTTCGGAAAACAGGAAAAGTGGAAAATTTAAAACGTATAGGTTTTCAGTGGTTAGAGAAGAAAAATTTGAAGCTTAGGTTTTGTTTGGAAAACGGGAAAAGTGGAAAATTCAAAATGCATAGATTTTCCATGGTTTAGGCAGGGAAAATATGAAGTGTAGGTTTTATTTGGAAAACGGGAAAAGTGGAATATTTAAAACGTATAGGTTATCCTGGATTAGGTAAAAAATTCTAAAGCGCATTAAGTTTTGTTTAGCAAACGGGAAAAATACAAAATTTAAACGCCTAAGACTTCCCAGCCAAAATTCTTATTGTGATTGTTCCTACCAAACCAGCGGAATTCCTAGCCGTCATACAGAAGTGGCTCCAGGCGTTTGAAGTCCGGCAATTTTGTAGTTTTTCGTTGCCACTACGCAAAAGTGGAGGGGGTTAAACTTTTTCACTCGTAACATAAAATGGTTTGTTCTCTTATTTTAAAGCTAGTTACTGGTGCGAAAATTTTTTGTCAGTTTTGCGTTACGGTGTTCTGGGTGCTGTCATCCACGTGCACCCCCTGCGATTTGAAGGGATACTAAGCAGGATGGGGCTGACGCCTCCCAAGCCCCCTTCACTAAACATTTTATAATTGAAACCGCTAAAATGACTGAAATAGTTTTGAACAGTTTGGTGCTCATCCTGTTTTTGTATCATTTCAAATCGCCGGGGGGTCATGGGCGCCAATCTGTTCTCAAAAGTTACGTGGTCAATTGAGTACTATTCATATGTTCACGTTCACGCTTTCCAAGAAACAACATGCAAGCCATAATTTGTTAAAGCGAACAATACAGATTTATTAGACATTATTAACCCTTTCTCACATGAATATTTTCTATTTCCCCTGAGACCTACTTTTATGCTAGTATTCGAACTCCAGTGACTGGAGTGGGAGGCGTGTACCATCACCACTCACCTATAGGAGCTTGACGCTCGAGCCCGAGGGGGCATTCACGTCTTGTGGTGATTTAGTACTATGTATACGTGTTGCAATTATTAAACACGGTGCGATATATACTATTTAACGTCTATACACTGCGCTGAGTTGCCTATAGGCAACTCAATATGAGAAGGGGTTACCCACAATTTGTCTTAATATACTTGAAACCTTTTGGCGGGAGGACTTTTCCATTTCGGAGGCTACTAGAAAAATGTCACAATTGTATACGTTTTAAATTTTCAACTTTCCCCGTTTTCCAAACAAAACCTATGGTTCAGTTTCCCTACCAACCAAGGTAAAATCATAGGCGATTGAATTTTCCACTTTTCCCGTTATCCAAACAAAATCTACGGCCCATGTATAAAACAGGGCTGGAACAGTAGTATAAGCATATTTCTAAGTTTAAGCCTAAGCGTATGGATGAGCCTATTCGTAAGCCTAACCAAAAAATTAATCTAAAGCTGAAATTGACTCTATTATAGCACCTCCGGAAAATGATCCGGCCCTGTTCTATACATGGGCCAAATCTGCTGTCAGACTTTCCATACCTAACCAGGGGAAACCTATACGTTTTACATTTTCCACTTTTTCAAACAAAACTTACGCTTCGGATTTTCCTTATCAACTCAGGAATAATCTAGCGTTTAAATTTTTCCATTTTCCAAACAAACTTTACACTAAAGGAATATCCAGGTTTATGAAGTTTCAACTTATCCAATGTTTTTCCTGGCTTATTGTGGAATAATTATCATCAAATGGCGGTTCTGACTCGATGTTTGCATCGTATACAATCATTCCATTTGTTCACGACAAATATCTCTTCTAGTCCAACTGTTCGCTACAAAATGTACAAATCTGTGTAGTATCAACCTCCTTGAACCTGTGGCAAACAAAGGATTTTTATGATGAAAATATTACAACCAGAAAATGTTATGGCCGGGTTTTTTGAGTACTTCGCTGCAGGCCGTTTAGTAAACCTATGACCGCAAGATTTAGTTGTACTATTGCTCGACGTTTACGAAACATTACAAATAAACGCGGAAGACACTAATTTTACTATGCAAAACCAAACTTAACACAAAGGAATAACATTTTGGAAGTTTCGCATAGTCAATAAGGCCCGCACCTAAGGTTGACTTTTCGACTAATTTTTTTTGCTTACGCTTAGAATTAGATATAGCCTCATCTTTATGTTGAGGCTTACTAATATGCTTTATACTACTGTTACGCCACTTTTGCTTAAAACGGCAACAACAAAAGCACCAGTGGGGAAAGGAAACTACGTTATAAGGTATGCTTTATGTTTAAATTATTAATTTTCAAGTGCGAAGGAAAGAGATATTTAATAACCCCTCTATCCCATCTTAGACCCGCCCTTGAAAACCACAGATTCAACTGTGATAAAGTTGCAGACATTAAACTTGTCACAATGTCGTTTTGCCACTGAAACCCTTAAAACTAATATGTTCTAATCATCCAGTACCTAACTTTTACTGTCTATGTTAGCTTCGTCTAGAACTTAGAAAAAATCGTAAAGTTATAGTATGTTATCAAGAAACTACACAATTGAGTAAATAAAAAACTGTAGTTACACAAACGCCACATACACAAATGACAAAATTATACATACTATTATAAAGATAGAAACAAAACAAAATCGAGAATATAATAAATGAAACACAGCCACGGTTAACTTAATCAACTTTTCATTCAACACCTCAACAAATATTGCTGATACAGAAGCTATTTCACGAAAACACACAGGAGCAATATCTCCAGTTGCCATCTCTATGAATGTCGTCATTACAAAGCACACCAGGCAAATACACACATGATACTAACTAGAAATGAGTTTTCACTAACATATAAGTTTTATTATGTTCACTAGATGAAATGAACGTAAGAATTGGTGCTCTACACAAAAAATAAATTGTCTTGAAATTTCAAGACCCCTATTTTCTTAATATTTCAAGACATAAATGTCTTATATTTCAGACTTTTATAGCCATAAATGTTTAAGAAACTTGTGTCTCAAATGGGTATACATAATCGAATTTCAAGGACATTTCGGGTTGAGCTCACACTCCCCCAAACCTAAGTTTACGTCTTGAATGTATCTTCAGTTGTAAAATTGGGGTATTGGGTAGAGCTTTCGCCCCCAATTTTGGAGTCGGTTTGTCTTATATTTCAGAAATATTTTTCTTAATCGTTTATAAAACAAAGACTTATATTTAAGACATTTAAGTGTTAAAAATTTAAGACATATTTCTGAAAATTTTCAGAAACTAATGCCTTGAACTCAAGAAACACATGTTTAGAGTCTAAGACATAATTGTTTTGAATTTAAGAAAATATTTCTTGAGTATCAGAAAGTGTTTTTGTGTGTAGTTTCCGTCGTTACAGATGCAATATGGAAGGATCTTAAATTTACCTTCGAACCATGCTATTTTACGAAGCGGTATATTACGAAATAAAATAATATATATTCGCATCCAAATACCAAAAATTCTGTACGCTTACAACATCTTCACGTGAAATAACAGATATATGTAAATTCTACCGCTGGTGTTGCTGGTTAGTGGTAATAACACGAACTGTTATAATACACAAAATAACTGAAATATTGAGCAACGAGATTTACTTATATATGCGTTAGCAAAAATTGTGGAGAAAGTACTCTACAGTCACTGGTGTACAAAGAGAGAATGTCCTCTGGCCCGGTCCACTGGAAAATTTCACATAAGCTGATCCGGACAAATAACCGAACAAAAAACAAATTTGTATGGGAGTGAACCTCGTCAGAAATCAAATCTTGCGTACTCGCTGATTACTATAATCAACTTTTTGTTCGTTGACTCTTGCTGGCTTCAGCTTGATTGTGTTCAACTTCTTCTTTAAATTTTTCCAGCTTGAATTTTCGATCGAAATGCTTTACCTGTAAATATAGGTTAAAATTTCCACAATAAACACAAATCGCTGTAAGTCATTTTTATTTTCCACTTAGAATACCCAGTCTACTCGCCAGCACCGATTGCAATTTCGTATAAAGTTACAAAAACGCGTACATAAAATCTATTAACGCAGATTTGCTAAAAGATCGATAAACAAACATACGTAATACGCATATCGTGTATATATCATAGAGCACCAATCAGTAAATGTTCAGTTGAGTATGTTAACCTAGTCATATGCTCATCCGTTCCCAAGGCAACATATATATTTCGACAAGAAGACAGACAGTACATAACAAAATTGATGTTATGCTTACCCATTGTGACGGACACAATTTTTCATAGTTTGCACGAAATTGAACACATTTTGACTCGTCACTATTACTGCTATCATAGCACTTAAAATATGCATCCCTTGCATCCCAGCATAACCGACGATCTTTTTTCAGGATGATGTCTGTTTGACTAGACATTATTTCAGTAAAAGCCCACTAGACTGTTTTGCATAAAATTACTGCTAGGTTGTCGATCGGTTTCATAACGATGTCGACAGCGCTAGATATAGAAAACAACTACAATATCTTACAATTGATTTCTGTAATACATACGCAAACAAGATAAATTTTATTTGCTGCACTTTCAGGCACGAGATTAATAAGAATACGATACTAAATGTAGTGCAAAGCTTTTGACTTATGTAAACATGACAAATGCAGACGGTATCCATGTTTTATATGTTTAAAGCACATAAAAATGAAAATTAAAGTAAAAGAGCGTTGGCTCTATTAGCTAAAGGTAGCTGGTTCGAATACAACCATGGTAAACTGTTTCGACTAACTACTTCACACTAACATAACACTTATATACATTGCCAGCTTCCTTATATCAATATTACTATTTTTTACTGGTCTGTTATTGAATGAGAAAATTTTCAGGAATGAAATGAGCAACCCGCTTAACAAGCTTTACCATTTAAATCCTTCACAATGTGGTTGGAGCCCCTTGACGTTTTCTGATCCGCCACTAATCCTGACGCTTTTATCATTGAAACACGCTAGTGTTTACAATATATGTTTCAAGCATCGAGAATGCACGCTTTTTGAAAGTTTTGCAGAATGTTCTCTGCAGGAAAACAGAGCTGGAATGAGGTAACTTACGTATAGAATATCCTAATTAGCCGCTTCGACACCATACACAAATTGGACAGCTAAACGTCTCATTTAAGTTGTTATTAAAAGCTTGATTTTTGTAATTTTTCGAAAAAAATGTGTTACAAATATGTAATTTCGTACCATAGCTAGTCGATATTATTTTGTAATGCTAATGACACCGTGCAATAGATTACGTGTCCCTGCGATGTTTGTTCTACTGAAATTGCTAACTAAGACAGTAATATTTTGTAATAGCCTCCCATGCATAATAGTATGAACAGGCTGCTTTTTGGTGGATTGCAATGGAGCAAGTGTACGCTTTAGTATATTTTTTAGGCTTAGGCGTACGCTTAGCAGTAGTCTTAGCATAAAACCTCACCGTATCCCATGTAAAAGAAAGAAACTAGGTAAAAGTGCCCCTAGAAGGGACAGATTGTGATATGTTTCGCTTGAAGCATGTAAATGAGTTTAAACAAGGGTTAGTTAGACCATAGATCAGTAGATAATGTTTATAATATTAGCTCCATAACTTCTATGAAAATAGTTGTCATCTATATCTTTGATGGCTGTCTTTCAGTGTTAACACGCTTGCGGTCAGTGAAACAAGAAACATATGGGCTCAACGAACTTTCATCTGTTAAGCTATAAATTGACACTATGGGTTTTCAAGGCGTTCTAAAGTACAACTCTCAACATGCCTTTCGTATAACAGTCAGTTACTTTATAAAATTTATCTCAATTGAGCGCCAGTAGAACATGTTCTTTGAAATATTTAGCAACGTTTGAATTGTATTTTCTAGATGAATAGCTTAAATATGTTACGGCACAGAACACAATTTGGAAAAGTTTCTCGACTTCACATCATTAAATTGTCATGGTAAATATAGCTAAAATAGTCGATCACGTATGCGTGACATTTTTAATTCGATAATCAATAGACGCAATTTGTAATCTTGCAATATTGAAATATTTACTAATCATGTTTTAGAAACATAATATTTGAAAACTCCTAAAATATCCTCTTCCAATGAAGAATGCTCGATTAGATAACTTATAAACTGAACATTGTAAAACCCAACCAGCCGTCAAAGATATAGATGACAACTCTTTTCATAGCAGTTATGGAGCTAATTTTATAAACATTACCTACTGATCTATGGTCTAACTAACCCTTGTTTAAACTCTTTTACATGCTTCAAGCGAAACATATCACAATCTGTCCCTCCGAGGGGCACTTTTACCTAGTATCTTAAAATAATTTCGGTTTTATTCTCAGAGTACATATCAAAACTAGCTAGGTAGTTAAGTGCTGCATTGTCTTCCTTAAATCTGAATGGAGCACTTTATCTGATCGTATGCTGTGTTAATTGCTTTTAGCCACAAAATAGGCTTGCTATTGAGGCTACGTTTTGCTCAGGCTTAGGTGTAGAGATAGATATAGGCTTATCTTACCATTATGCTTACTTTTGCTACGCTGATGCTATACGACTATTCATATATACTTCCCAACCCGTGGGTTAATGTTGACGATCGACCTCATTACCGCAACTACGAGAGAAGAGAACGGGGTGACCCTCTAGGTTTTTGTTTACCCATAAATATTTTGCTAACTCCTGCTTAGCATGTTTCTGTCTCCAGTATAAGCAATCCTGTCATGTGTAGTACGCATCACCAGTCATTAATCGGTTTTCAAAAGAAGCAAATTGAAACAACTATAATTGTCAAACTGTACTCCATAAAAGGAAAACAAACAAGTACAAAGAATGGGCAATTAGGGTAATTGAAGTTTATTAGTAGAATTTTCTAGGGAAGGCAAAATTTTTCCAGGACGAGATGAGCCCCCATGGAACTGTCTTGGCAACGGATCCGTTGTTCCTCGTATTCGGGTAACAATAGTGTAATCATTCGAGCTATGGCTTATGTAATCAAATAGTATGTCAATATTTTACGTAGCTAGTGACTCGTTTTACAATACACTGATTTTAAAATAAACCGTATATAGCCAAAATGTTGATAAACTTTCTGACAAGGTTGATTCCTCAGATTAGCCATGTTTCGAAAAAATTAGTAAAAAAATAAGTATATAGCCACAACTCTTCAAATAAAGGGGTTGTTGTGGCACTTGGCAGTGCTGTCTGACACTGAACCAGCCTTCAGTTGGGCTGCGCTGCCGATCAAATGTATCTTTGTTTCGAATTTCGAAATACATTGTTTTGCCGCATCTGTGTGCTTAAGTTTTACATGTCAACTAAGAGCTGGCATACGGCGTGAGTTTCGTACTAGCAACGTACAGAACTTTAGGCCAGCGCCCTATCACTGCGCAATAAAACCCGCCTATATTTCTCGACACATATGGTACCGGCTAGCATACAATTGCAAATATTGCACGTGCCTAGGACAAGCAAAGCTCACATGCTTACATTTAATTTTCACCAAGTTCGTCCCTTGGCCGGCCATTCATATGATTTCGTGGCGCTTATTACTGCCTTGTAACAGATGGATTTACGTAACAAACATCATTGTTTGGAGTATTGACTATTCCTAGTATGCAGAAATACGAACGCCTGGAGAAAATAGGTGAAGGGACCTATGGTACTGTTTTTAAAGCTAGAGCAAGAGATACATCTCAGATTGTAGCTTTGAAGCGTGTTCGTTTGGATGATGACGATGAAGGTGTTCCAAGCTCTGCTTTGCGTGAAATTTGTTTATTAAAGGTAAGGTATTAAATTTTTTGATGCAGAAAGTGAAGAATTGATAAATCATGTCACAGCGAATTTGCCATCAAAATTTTGCTATTTTTTTATTAAATTTTACAGTTGTGTTTTTTATCCGTTTACACTTTTTTAGCCCAATGAAGGTCTAACATTTTTACCGGGATTGAGGCAGGTACCAACCGAGACCAATGAATATTCTGCGAAAATGTAATTTACTTTGTCAAAATAGTAATTTATTGCTAGACAAACATGTTTGTTAATACAACGTTGAGTCAAATCAAGGTTTACTATTTGATATACTATAACGTAAAAATGAATACAAATACACGTTTCATGAACTTTTTGCGGGTCAGGAACACCAGATTTTTTCAACTCTTCAAAACACATCCGGTCAAGTAAGGATTACATTAAAAAATCTGATCCTGGTTGATCCTGGCAAATCAAGCGATGGCGCCGGCCGCGTTAGCCGGGTTGGCTCTGGGTTATCTCAAGTTTATATACGTGTCTGCAACTGGCTGCTGAATACTTACCCGTTTCTAGTTCTCAGCATGCTTAAAAATGTCGGCATTGCGTTAACCGTGCGGTTAACTTCAAAGATTGATAAGTAATATTTCATTATTTGTTTAGGAATTAAAGCATCGCAACGTGGTGCGCTTATATGACGTGGTGCACTCCGAGCACAAACTCACTCTTGTTTTTGAATTTTGCGATCAAGATATGAAAAAGTATTTCGATTCACTGAACGGCGAAATCGATCAATCTGTTGTTCGCTCGCTTATGTGTCAATTACTTCGCGGCCTTGCATACTGTCACAGTCAAAATGTACTACATCGTGACTTGAAACCTCAAAATTTATTAATTAACAAAAACGGCGAATTGAAGCTTGCTGATTTTGGTCTCGCACGAGCTTTCGGTATTCCAGTCCGGTGTTATTCAGCCGAAGTTGTAACGCTGTGGTATCGGCCGCCTGATGTATTGTTTGGTGCTAAATTATACAATACTTCAATCGATATGTGGTCTGCAGGTTGCATCTTTGCTGAAATTGCAAACGCAGGCCGACCACTGTTTCCTGGTTCTGATGTGGATGACCAATTGAAAAGGATTTTTAAGCTTTTAGGAACGCCGCGCGAAGATAGTTGGCCCGGATTGACAGAGTACCCTGAGTATAAACAGTTGCCGATGTATCAGCCAGTATTAACATTGGGCCAAGTTGTGCCCGACCTTTCGCCGAAAGGAAGAGACTTGTTATCGAAATTGCTGGTGTGCAACCCCGCGCTTAGAATCAGTGCTCAAATGTCATTGCAACATGTGTATTTTGCCAACGAGTAAGTGCGTATTATTTAACCTGGTACGGAATTGTCACAGCAATAGATGGAGTTTTTATGCATAATGCAGCCAAAACAAACTTTATGTGGTATTTTGAATTATGATTTGCAAGTGTTACGTGCATATGCAGCACGTGCAATATACGTGGCCATGGTCCTAGTTTCTCTGTTATATGGATCGCCATATCCACCTGGGTATTTCTTAAGCGCCAACTTCTCCTATTAGCTATGTCCTGTTAATAAATTCTTGGGAACTGAAGCAGGCAGTATATATACCTATCGGCATTTAATGTACGAGATACTTATTTAAATACCTGTTGTGATCTCAGTTGAAATCTCTTATCTAGATCATATTTTTTCTGATAGAATATTGCTTGAATATAGTATTCTTTGCGTTGCTGCATTTACTGCTCCCTAACACATTCATTTCTTTAGTTTTAGTATGTTTGTCGAATTACTAGCGAGTCATAATAGTTAGGTGTTTTATTGGAATCGTACTAGTTGTTGAAGAAATATAAACAGACGTGCTGTGCAGTTAGTGAATTTCATGTTGCACATTAATTGGAGGTCAGGTCGACGTGGTATGAACTGTTGTACATACTATTACTTCTTTTTTTCAAGATCCGTGTATATAGGTTGACTGATAGTAAGCCGTGAATATCGTGAACAGCGTACAAGGTAATACGTGCTTGGCTTTGTACATGGATTTCGTTTAAGCATTTATTTTAACATTCCATTTTTGCGCGTTTGTGTTATACTGATTGCAATTTTTGTTTGTATGTATGATGCTGTTACCAACAGGGATGGGCGGACTCGGCAAGGCTCAGGATTTGACTGGACTGTGTTTGCAGATCGAAACCAAAGAGGTGAAAAAGCGAAACAATCACAAAAAATTTTCCTTCTATCGTAGGAAACTCAAAACACTTCTGTTTTATTGTGTCAAAGCACATTTCTCGTTTAAAACATTTAAGGCATCGTGCAAAATACAGGTCATCCACGTTATAACATCTACGCTATGTTAAAAAGTTGTCCATTCTATTCGGTTTATCTGGAGTCAAAACAACACCGTAGCTTTGAATGAGGGAGTATACCAAGGGTGTTTTGAGACAGCGGGATTTTTGTCCCTAGTACGTTCGATGGGTATGGGTACAGTGGTCAAGTGATAAACAAAGTCGAAGTAAAGTTTGTAGGCGATTTATTAGATTAATTATGTAAAATTGATATTTTCATTTTTGGTAACGGTCAAAAATGGATTGAGTCCAAAAGTCTCGGTGTCGGCATTTTGGTTCTCGGTCTCGCTTTTTTTGACCGAAACCGCCCATCCCTGGTTACCAATTACAATATATGTAACTGATTGAATATTCATGTTTCGCGCTGCCAACATACTGATTTACTCGCAAGGTCCAAAATGTATGGTCTTTGTGAATTTTAAGGTTTAGAATAATAGCATGCAAGACTTTCTGTGATTTCTAGATTCGTGTCGAATTTGTGGTGTAAAATCACTGTTAAGCAAAACTATTTGTTTTTCAATAAATTGTATTGTTTTGTCTGCCTATTCAAACGTATCTTATGGACTTGAGCGGTTACATTAGATCTGATCCGCGTTCATTGATTTAGTATTAAATTAAATACCAGTCGTAGTGGACTACGTGTATTGAGCGAAGCTCGAACATGCTTAAACAATTAAGCTAATATGCCAATTAGTTATTAGCTAACTATTCATTTATCGGTTTTGGAGATTTGTAGACAATCTATTCAGATCCCTCGACTCTTAAATCCTTTATTACTGGAATTAGACGTAACCCTAATAATTAGTGAATATCTTTAAACGTCCCATTTAGGCGTAACAAAATATGCAAATTAGCCTGTAGCTAACAAACGGTTTAAAAATTTAAAACACCAAGGCGAGGTTAACGCCCCAGGATAACAGGCTTTTAAACAAAATGTTAAAATCCGTTCAGCGGTTCCTGAGATTCTTTTCGTACGGACGGACGTCATTCAACCCCCGAGCACAAAGTATAAAACACTTAGAGAAAGTTCGAGCTTCGCTCGGAGTTTCGCTTCGCTCAATGAAGCCAACTAAGCTAAATCAGATGCTCGGCTATTTGTGAAACACCAGCAGGGTACAACCGGAGGTGAAAAATGTCGGAACAGTAGGTCAACAAATTTTGACGTAGTTGGAGGTGAGGCGAAGTTAGATAGTTAAAATGATGTTTACTACCGAAACTGCCGGAACATCGGCAGAAATTCTACCGGAGCCGGAGATCGATTTTCTGCCGGAGCTGGAGGCATGCTTACGGTTGCGCCCTGGATTACAGGATTATGCCAAAAACTCGAATGCTGCCAAAAAATTTTCAAAATCAGATGTTTTGGGGAGAACACCGGCTGGCGGGCACTTAACAGAACAACACTTCAAAATTTGTACACTGCAACCACTGGCAATCGACATATGCGCCAATCTAGTAGGAATGGTATACTATGTTTAGGGTTTTGTAATGTCCTCGGTAGATTTAATAAACCTGTTTCGGAGCGCGTGCAGTCAAAATTCTGACGAAGCGAAATGGGCTGAGACACAATTGCAAAATTTGAACTCAACGTCTGAGTTTTGGGTGTCCGTTGTTGTAAGTTTCTTGAAAGCTTAAGAAGAACATATTGAGATGATGTGTTAACTCCTGTGAATCGCTTTGAACACTGATATGTTATTGTTTTTCAAAGCAAGAGTTCGGAATTCATTTTGGACTAGATTATTCACTGTGGAAAGAATGAATCGTTGGTAGGCTGGATTATTTACCTCACATTGTATATACCAGGATTTTGGCATCTGTTTGCTTCCAGAATGTATGAGGTTTCCGATGCTAAGAAGCGAGAGTAATATTGCAGATAGTTCGCTATTAGATTAATGATGAAGCCAGTATTTTATAATTGCCTGCTTTACTGCGGTTATTTTTAGATTATATTTTGAATTTTCATTTTTTAGCACATTGCAACTGAGTCATCGCTGGACTTGGGGGTGCGTTGGCAAGCTGTTTTATATTTGAAAAATGCGCTTGAAGGCATATGGCGAAAAACGACACGGCTGTAAGTTGTGCTTTCATTTGTTTTGGATGACTAAGCCGCCATTTACTGTTTCCGAATTTGGAGTTTGCCGACTGTTGCACCGTACAGGCATCTATCAGGTAAACTGTTTTACAGCTGAACGTTTATGTGAAATATATACATTTACGTCGTGCCGTTTTTGAGATGGCTTATTGCAATGTATGTGCTTTTAATTGGGGTTGAATATGTTGTAGAACAAGCATTGTGGGGATTGATGGCAAACGAAAAATCAGGTGTCGCCTATTAGCAACGTTGGCCGAGCCATTTGAGCAGGTTTGGCTTTTTAATAGTATCGGTGTGCTATGTAGGGTTTCATTAGCAACTACATTTTATCGGAAAAGGAACAGAAATTCATTTTTCCGGAACAGGTAGAGAAAAGGACCAGGAATTCTAAATAATTTTCATCGCCAAATTACTGTTTGATTAGTATATAACTGGCAAAAACGCGGCTCAAACTAATTTTTCGATTTCAGTATCATACAGTTTTAAAAACCACGCCTATTTTTCTTTAATCCTTAATCCTATTTGGAAAAGGAATAGTAAACGGCTCTGTTATTGATTGTTAATTCATTGAGCGAAGCTCGGAGTTTCGCAAAGCGTTTCATGTTTTGTACTTGGGGGTCGAAAGGTGGATGTTCGTCCGTCTGTCTGTTCGTCCGAAAAGAATCTTAGGAACGGATGAACCGATTTTGATAAATTTTTTTGTTTGAAAGCCAATTATCCTGGAGTGTTAACCTCGCATTGGGGTTTTAAAATTTTAAGCCGTTTATTAGCTACAGGCTAATTTGCATAATTAATTACTTTTTAAATTATTTCAAAAATTATTAGGGTGGCTGATGGGTTTTTGGGTGCCAGGAATCTGAGAAAATTGCTTACAAACCTCCAAAACCGATAAATGAATAGTTAGCTAATAACTAATTTGCATACTACCTTAATTGCTTACGTGTGTTCGAGCTTCGCTCAATAAATGTATTCCCACTACAACTGCTATACTTCTGTACCCTAGATTTAGATGAGAGACTGGGATGGTTTGTTTGAGTGGAGCAATCGACGTGTTGAGACAACAGTAATTTTGTTTCAATTGTTTTGTGTGCAGTTTATAATGCCATTTGAGAGTACAGTGGTGTGGACTGCGTAAACTGATATCTGTTCACAAAAATAACATACTTGCATAGAATATTGTGTATAGTAATATGTTATTTTTTACACTTTTAAGATTAGCATTCAGTTGATGATTGTCATAGCTAAAATTGCACGAATGGACTGGAATCCACCGAAATGGTCAGATTTGATTCCCACGCTCGCAAACAATATTGAACAGACGCCAGCGACAGAATTGTTACACATCAGATCGTTGCAAACACTTTACTACGTTATCAAGCAAGTGGCGTCACGCCGTCTTGCGCAAGATCGAAAACTGTTCGCAGAAGTATACTGATTTATGTGTTTTCTGCTTATATCGGTTAGCGTTTGCTTACTGGTAGGCGAATTTGAGGTTTTGTATTGCAGTAGAGGCACCAACGTTACGATAGTAGTACCCGTTAACTTTGGTATATATATACCCGTGTTAGATCAAATCGGTTTGATAAAATGCATTACTAACCATATTTACAAACTTTAACGGTTTTTTCTATGAACATCTATATATATTATTTGTACGAAAAAATACTTTGGTTGTTATGGATGTGGCTTGGGTTAAAGTTTTGAATACTGTTAATTATGTTGCGAGTTCTAGATATCTTTCAAAAATTTAAATCGTGTTTCTTTTTAGCTTAGCGTAGCAGTATTTCCGTCGATTTACAAGTTATGGCAGTTACACTATACAAATTTAAAAAGTCAAGACGCTGCGTCCGTTCATTGTCATTTAATTTGTGTCAAAAGTGAGTTATTAGCATTGCTAAGGCAGGTTTTGAAAAGTTTAACTACGTTTAATATTAGACTTTTATAGTGGTTTATGATGTTTCCTTGCTTTTGATATTAAGTCAACTAATTTTGGAGATGCATATTAGGGGGCCTCGCAATTTTGTACAGTGTATTATACTGAGTTTTATTTTTCCCCGCAATTGCATTTGCCAAACTTAGTGCTGCATATCTATACTATTAAATGTGCTTTGGTTATCATTCCAGCATAGAACACATTATAACGTATACATAATTTAATATGTTGACGGTTCATAGAAAATCTTGATCTGCTTAGATACATTGTTGTTGCTATTAGGTATCTTGTAATTGCAGTTGCATTCAGAATTAAGTGCTAAATTGCCGCGATCAGTTTCGCGTAGCTGCGGTTAATTTCTGCGTGAGTCTGCGTCCACGTACGATTGCGTCAGCGGTTTACCTCAATGGTTGTGTTTTTATAAGCTTTATTAGTTTCAACTTTTGTTGCTTGTATCTATGGTTTCATTTGTCCGCGATTAACAACCTGTGTGCGCCTTTGTGTTTGCGCGAGCCTGCAACTGCGTACGTATCCGTGGACCCTTTGATTCTGACTATAACGATACTATAACTAGTAAAATTTGATGCGTACAAAGTAACACTGCAGTTGTTGATGAGAACGGTATGGCTTTAAAATGCTGTAACTGAACCCGAACATAGCGTAATGGACGCGTGCTTGTTTTTGTTACAGTTATTCGTTACGTGGTATACTACGGTTTCACCGAACCTCACTCAGATACGGGTGTTGCGGAATGCATTCAATCAATGATTCTGTGTAATAAAGATATTTTGTCAATTCGTAAGTTATTTATCATGCTAAATTATGTAAATTTAATTTACGCTTGAAACGTAAAGATCATAAAATGCATTTTCGCGTGTTTGGAATGAAGCCGTCTAACGTCAAGTTCGGATTTTCGGACAAGTCTCATTTGATGCTCAAATAAACTTTTTAGATACTGGTAATATTTCATTATTGTGTTACCAGGTTTTGCTTCACTTGGGTTATCCTTGCATGACATTGTGTTGCAACTGATCTATTTTAGGTGCCTTATATTGCGATGAACTTTCAAAAACTCGGCTTGACAAATCGTTGAATAATATTCTGAAACTGGTTAGTGCTATGTAATTATGTTGTCACGTATTAGTAAATTATTTTGCTAAACTTAAAAATGCGAGAAGGAAAGTTGAAAGAATCTACAACGTAAGCATTATGCTCAAGACATTAGCAAAATAATTTATCTCTCCTAATCTGTTAGTGATGTTGTGATGTTTTGCACTCTGGACAATATAATTGCAAACTGGTATTTATAATGTTCTAGTTTTGGTGTTTGGATAGATTAGATTATTTTATTTTAGGTCCTGGATTTGCAAGAAATAGACGCAATCGGATTTTTACGCTGGTTAAAAGATAGTTTGGAAGTTTCGTTAAATGCAGTGCTGGCTGATTTATCTGTGAAAAGTATGTTTATGCAAACGTGCTGTTAGTTGGAGACATTGGTAGCTTTATTTTTCAGAAGAAAATATTGCTGGCATTACATACAGAGTCGCTGCTCTACAATTCAGTGTCTTATCCAATCTGATTTCTTTACTATTTGTACAATCGGGTTAAAACAGACTTTGGTTTGAATATTGTTTCATTATTTCAACAAAAATTTCTTAAGGACAACTTTACATGCAGATACATGGGATCATATTCGCAAATGAGTATTTGGATTTCTTTACTGTTCATACAATTCGGTGAAAACAGAATTTAGATTGAACACTGTTTCAAACTATTTATTTCAACAAAAATTCGTTTAGCGAGATCATCATTTTGTTGGTTTGAAAGAGACAAGACTTGTCACCAGGTGGTAATAATTGCGACACACATTCCAGAATACAAACGTGCAACTGTTCCAGTTCATGCTCCACAATACTTTCCGTACACCATTTTGTCGTAGTTTTTGCACGACTTTCATACACCAGTTTTTACATTGTGTTGCCTATGTTGCTAAATTATTTGCTATTTACAGTTATATTTTGCTGCACAAAAATTATTGCAACCCACTTTATAGCTCATTTTTACTTTTTGATTCTGCGCTCGATGAATTGCATGCTATTGAGTACAAACGTCAACTGGGTTTTAGATTGTCCAACATCTCTGTTGCTGAAATTTATGAATCTCATCAAATTGCCGATGTTATGCCAAGAATACAAGTCAAATGTTACTGTTGATGGTATATTTTTAGTTTTTTAATAAGCTGAACTATTTACACTGCTCCATAATATTTTCGAACAGCTATTAGCGATTGAAAGATAATTTTATTGTAGGTGCAAGCCTGTTATTTGGTTGGTGTCTAATTGTGTAACAATTGTGTATACCATGTGACAAACGATTTGATCTGCAATATTGTTGAATGTCTTTAATTTTAGCAGCAGGTAGGTGACTGCCTTCGAAACATCTGAAAACGAGTCACAGTCGCAGTATAGGTTTTGTGCCAGTATGCGTACTGGACTGGTTTATAGCCATTTATGCACGATGATACAAATACTGGCAGTATTAAATGAAGTCGCAGTCGCCTTCCAAAACCCGGGTCTAATCCCGATTGCTCACTTCTTTCACGCAATTCGATTTCAACTGCTAGCGGCTGCTGCGACCATCGTGCGATTGTCTTTATACTATGCAAAAATCTTTCTTAGAATCGTTACCAGAAATTGGTTCTGACGAGTCGTCTAAACCAAGCATTGCTGCCCATCGTCTGATCTGGTCAATTTTGACTGAAGAGAAGCTTAATTTGCTCATTAGCTCGCTTATAAGAAATCACTTGGGTTTATCAACAGATGATCTTGAATTGTGGGAACAGGTATGGATACTGTGTTCAGTTTTATGTAGCACAGTATAACGTTGTAGTGTTACTGAAAATTTAAATAAACGAAAGCATGTTTTTACGGATTGTGGACTACTTTACATGCGGATCATGTATTGCTCTTGTTGTGGGTGCGATTGACTGCCAACAATATACAAAGGTTGTACCCGGTCTTAGATGCATATTTGAACAAAAAGTACAACTTAATTGCCCTAATTTAGTAACGTTTGCTATAATTTGTTATAATTTTGCGTTCCCATGTCCTTTAGTTCAATTATGCATCCTGTATAGTGTCAGCTGGAAATATGGCAATGTGATTATATTGTAATATTGTTCGAAAATAACAATTTAATATAAAGTTACGTGATACTTTTCTGCGATAAATATCTGGTAAACTAGAATACCGAACCGATATCAAATAGTACTTTGATTGCAATTATGATTTTTTATAGATGTTCTCGGTTCTTATAGGATCCAGAATGTTTTGCAACTGCACACGACGACGAAGCGTGGCGATGCAGTTTGCGTGCTGCTGCCGAAAGTTTATTTGTCACTATTATACATCAACCGTTACCCGGTCTTGCACCAATGCTAAGCACTTGGTTCGAAATGATAAGACAGCCACCAGATTGCGCGGATTTAGCTACGGTATTGAGGCACGATTCTGGTAAGTTTAAACTGTAAGCATGTAATTCTTTATGAAGGCAACTAAACTGTTCTCGTCATTATAATAACTTGCTATTATAGTGGCCACAAACGCTACAGTCCTAAGAAATACTAAAAATTCCTGAATAGCTTGGTGTTTTAAATAATTTGAAAATCGGCTTTTGTGGCAAACACGCCGGGAAATGACTTTTCCAAAATTGTGTTGGAATGAGTGTCTTCCGTCGTGTAACTCGATAAAGTGTTTTATAATTAGATTAATAAACTGTTTGGTCATTTTTTAGTATATTGTGCGTTGGGACTGAGTGCGAACGAAATTGCATCATCAGTTGATTTTGACTCATTTTATGACACAACGCTTGTACCGCAATTTAGCATGTTGTCTAGTCAAAATTCACTGCCTGGACAGCTAGCAAATCCATCCTGTTCTGAGCCGTCATCTCTGTTTCCATGTCACCGTATTCTTCAAAGGCGTATTTTGTGGTTGTGCGATCGATGGACTATGGTAGGGCTAACTTCGGAAACCCAACAGAAGCTATATAGACTTATTCTTGATGCTATGTCTCCGTCTCGTGATATTGTTGTTCGATTGAGTGCAGTCCGAACGCTAAAATCGTGTGTTGACGGATTTGAGTTTGACGAGGCTGCGTTTTTTGAAGTCCTAGAGCCAGTGATTGCGGCGCTAACTGGTCTGCTGGTGGCTTGCAGTGAACCAGACGCGTATATGAGTTTAATTAGTTGTATGACTATTATCGCCGAACGATCCGGTAAAGCGTTTCATAGTCATCTTGGAACATTGGTCACTTGTTTGCCTTCGCTTTGGTCGTCACCGAGTTGTGTCCTGCAGGCAAACATATTGGCTATGTTTGTGCCAGTAGTTAAGGTAGGTCTTTGTTGTAGTGTGACATAGTAGTGTCTCTTCTGGAAAAAGTTTGCCTAGTGGCGGGTGCAGAAATTTGTAAGAGGCGGTGAGTCCCACTAGATAATAATATAATAGTGAAAAATGAAGGTACAAGCCAGAAGCCGAACTTCATTTTACTGGTAAACTTAAATACAAAATCTTCGTTTTGATGAATGCTGAGGGGCGCACGCTTAGGCCGCGTTGCCTTCCTTGTATCAACCGGTGTGTTTGCCACTCCTGGAAAATTTTCTAATCAGCTTGAGATTTATGTAAAATTCCTGCATTTGAACGATCCGGAATGTTTTAGCTTTTTGTAACAAGTTGATCTGGTTACAAGCCGTTGTCTAATGTTGTTTTGGAATTTGGTTGCAAATCTTTCGGTTACGCATTTCGAAATCCTAAATGCCGGTAAATGATTTTTCGATATCAGACGAATGTCTAAATAGCATCCTGTTTTATTACAGTAGTGCAATATATAGCAGGAGACTCTCATATTGGGCTAAGGAATATCATAATACACGCGATTATTATTATTACTCAGTGCACTTATCGGAGACCATTATTCTTACTTTAGGCCGCCAGCTCAGAACAAATCGCTGAACTACTACACGGGGGCTTAGCTGAAATGCTCACAACGGCACTTGACTACAACGACTCGGCTCATGTTCATTTATTCGAAGACGGGCTGGATGTGTGGCAAGCAGTAGCAGAATATTCATCGGCGCCGCTTAATTCACAGCTGTTCGAGCTTTTTAAATACATGCCGGAGTTATTAAGTAAGTATTGTGAACTTCTACAATAACGTGCATTCACCATATCATAGTTGTCGCATGCCTGTCGTGTTAAGGTCGCGATTAAGGAAATTTCAACGTATTATCTTCTTTTTTTCTGAGGCGTGCAAGTTATAATTGCGTCAGATATAAGGTTATTATGTGATTAGTCTATGTCGAGATTTTAGTCGTAACAGATGTAAATAGATTTCAAGACATTGTAAAGTTTAGTTTTTTGATAACGAAAGCTACCGCTAAAAGCAGGGACTTAAATATTTCTGGTGTTCTAAAATATTATCATGTTCCTTTATATTTTGTTTAGCGATACAATCTGAAAACCTGAAGTCGTGCTTGGAAATATGCCAAATTTACGTGGTTTATTTATGCCCCAAATTTCAACAAGTAAGGTCTCGATGTTGGATTTCTTTTGACATGTTGGTGTACCTAACGTTAGCTGGTATCGACTGTTGTTCTTGCCTTGCCGGCATATAACGTTAGTTTTCATAAAAAAATTTAATGCTATTAGTTGAGATAAGTATACATACTTTTTGGACTAGTATTATTTACTTTTGTTTTTTGTTGCTAATGGTTATTTTTATTTAATTGTATTCTAGTGTTATGCTGTGAAACTTGTCGATGTATGCCTAGAATTGCTAGATAAGGTGAAATCAGATGGAAAAGTTGCTGTACTAAAGGTATGTACAAGGCTTAGATACCTCAGAAAGTGTGGGATTTGCTCTATGTTTTTGTAACCAGCCGTAGTGGGACTACATTTATTGAGCGAAGCTCGAACACACGTAAGCAATTAAGGTAATATGCAAATTAGTTATTAGCTAACTATTCATTTATCGCTTTTTGAGGTTTGTAAGCAATTTCCTCAGATTCCTCGCACCCAAAAACCCTTCAGCCACCCTAATAATTATTGGAATAATTTAAAAAGTCCTATTTTTGTCTCGTCAATTAAGCAAATATGCAAATTAGCTATTAGCTAACTATTCGATAATCCTTTTTAAAGATTGGTAGACAATTTATTCAGGTTCCTCGCACCCGAAAACCCATTATTGCTGAAATTAGATTGCTTGTAACTCTAATAATTAGTGAAACATTGTAAAAACGCATAATTTATGCATCAATTATGCTTATATGGAAATTAGCTATTAGCTAACTATTCAATTATCGGTTTCGGAGGTTTGTAAACAATTTATTCAGATTCCTCGCACCAAAAAACCCTTTAATGCTAAAATTAGATTGCTTCTAACTGTAATAATTAGTGAAATATTGTGGAAAGTCCTAATTTAGGCTTAATTAATTATGCAAATTAGCCTGTAGCTAATAAACAGCTTAAAATTTTAAAACCCCAATGCTAGGTTAACACCCCAGGATAATTGGCTTTCAAACAAAAAAATTTTATCAAAATCGGTTGAGCCGTTCCTGAGATTCTTTTCGGACGGACGGACATCCACCTTTCAGCCCCCAAGTACAAACGATAAAACGCTTCGCGAAACTCTGAGCTTCGCTCGGAGTTTCGCTCCGCTCAATAAAGTTTCATTCAGTAATGTTGCAACCTTCATAATTAGGGTAAATTCTTTAAAGTAATCTAAACTGAAATTTTTATGTGTGATGACAGTGGTGCCTTGTCTTAAAAATGTACAGATTAATTTTAAAACTTAGTGTGCCCGTGATGCTCTTTTTGATTTCTTGAGCTTATGTACTTTATAACGATTTACATTTTGTTTCAGTTTGCAGACGAAATGCTTCAATGTCATCCGTCCAATTCGTTCGAAATGTTCGCGAAATTAATTCTTTGGTGCGCTCGTGCTGTGTTATTTGGAGATGTATGGCTTTAATTACAGTAATAGCAACGACTGTGACATATAATAAATGTTCATGCTGTCCAGCCCAAGCTTTTTTCTTGCTTATCTTATTGTTGCAGAATTTTATGCTTAGTGTCTCGTACAGAAAAGGTGTGCATAAATTATACGTGTACTAGAAGAGTGCTCTCAAGTAGATAGTTTGCAGTTTTTTTTCTTGGGGTGCACACATCGCAGCAATCAGTTGTCTGGGTCTTATCACATATATGTCTTTGTAATTATGAAAATTTGTTAATGCAATTTAGTAAGAGCACGATTATAGCGATACAGAGTGCAAAGCGGAACTGGATTGAATCGGAATCGGAACAGCAAATTTATACCGGAATCGGAATCGGAACAGCAAATTTATATCGGAATCGGAACTACAAAAATTATTGTGACTATACGGACAGTTTGGATTAACAAGTATAATATTCATTTAGGGTGTCTGTTGGCTGGCAACAATTCTCAAAAACGTCGCATGAAAACAAATTGGCAATCATTTTTTGGCTCTGTAAAGCTAAACTACAATCAATTATTGATATCAAAAACAATTAAATAGATAAATGCTGTAAAAATTTTATACAACATGTCACAAAAAGTAGGCCTAAAATTAAAATGCCGAACTTCGATTTCGATTGATTGTGAAATCGGAATTGGAATTCCGATTGCACCCTGTGTCGACATCAAGGAATTCCGCTGAATTTCGTAAAAAATTGATATTTAGCGTGTCATTTCAGCAGTCAGTTGTCGCATGTTAACAATGTTTGGCCATAAATCTTGGAAAACAACCGTATGGTGGTCACATTTTCGCTCGTGTAGCGTTAAACATTGTTTTTATCCGCTGATATAGTGTAGCGTTAAACATTGTTTTTTATCCGCTGATATATTGTTCTAGGAAACGCAACAAGTTCTAGCAAGATGCACATCCGTGTTGTGTACAATTTGTATTCGAAACATGGACCAATTTATTAAATCGCTTGAGTTGTCTGGTCATGAATTGGTAATCATTTTGTATTATTTAAAAGATAAAAACATGATGATAAATTCAGGTTTTGAAAAGTGTAGATTTCAAGTTCTTAAGCGGCTGTTTTTAATTTTTATATCTATTCATCGTCGTGCAGGGCCGGATGTTACACTTCTTTCTGGACCTATTTAAAGTGCATGTCAATGACTGTTATGAATAATAATACTTTATGGATTTCGACCTCAAACCCAAGTTGAAAGCATTTTTTGTAACAATTTTGGATAACGCCTTTAACTTTGAGAGGCCAGAAGTTTCGTACAGATTGACACGACATTTTGTGAACATTATTCAAGAAATATTTCGCTGATGTATATGCATGCACACCTTATGCCCAATTCCTTTTTATGGTTGCATGCAGGGCCTTGATGCTACGCTGCTCCGTTACGTCGATAACTGGTTTGGCAAAACACCAATACTTAGCATTTCACTTGAAAAACGAAAACTTACCGGTCTTGCAATTGCTGTGGTGATATCAACGTGTTTCTCGTAAGCTCGGCGTATTTTGTATGAAACTAGCTATGAAATTTATACGTTGTGTTGTGTGTTCGGTATGTATTGCTAACTAGTCCAAGTATTTAAAATAAGTTGCTTAATTTGGTAGTATTTGTATAGCGTAACGAGAGCGTATACAAACTTGGTGGAACAAGTCCAAATTACGTATGTTGGACGTTCAAGCTTTATGTAACTTTTTAGATCCAAATGGACAAAAAATGAGAGTAATGTGTTTTAGAGTTGTTGAAAGCAGGTTTTCGGTGTTGATGCGAAATTTATACGAAGCTTTAATGGATGTTTGTATGATCACTGATGGCAAATATGTAGAGTAAGTAGTTTAATATGTAGAGTAAGTTGTTTATAGCGTTGTATTACAACGTGAAGGGCTTAATTTTGTTTTTTAACTGGTTTTTGATTAAGCCATTTTAAATTTGGAAGGCGGATGCAATGTGAAACGCGTTGTGATCTTCAATTATTGCCGTTAATTTGAAGAGTACGTTGTGCACATCATATTGTTGATCTAAATACGATTACACGCGAAAATGAAAAATAATATTAAATGCATAAACTGATTTTCTTACACGTTTTTTAGAATTTGTAGTTTTTGTACGAATATTGTGAAAAGCATTTAGATTGAACTGAACTTAGGACGTTTGTTTATGTGACTTGCTTTTATCTTGATTAACAGGCTGTTTGTTGCCGGCTGTTGGTTGATTGCGAATCCAACTTGGTAAATAACCTGTGACGAATTTTGTTTTAGCTCTGTGTGCGAACAGCATAACGAAAACAGTCTCACAGCGTTCGATGATACGTCGCTTGCGCAAAGCGAACATCAAAAAAGATTAAATGCGGTAGGTTTTGTTAAAAATCGTACAGAAAGGCATCGTAGTCCAAATAAGTTTGAACAGAGAAACTAAATCAGCGCTTAAAACCACAGCAGTTTACTTAGCAAGCATAATGAATCTACTTAGCCATAAGGAAAGCCGTAGGAACCTTTTGACCATTTTGTGTTACATCTTGGAATCGCGTCAAAAATACGAGACGTTTTAAAGGTTACATTGATGCTGCGATTCGGTTAACGCTAAAAACCGTTGGTAATTTTTTTAGAGTTTCTCAGCTCACAAAAAACGTTTTGAAAGGTGCTATTTGAAACACGAAAAGCGCTTAAAGCAGTTTTGCTTTGGACACGATTTCATCGACCAAGGTGCAACCGGAAGTGAAAGAATACCGGAGTCGGACGTCAACAAATTTTGCCGGAGTCGGAACCTGAGGGGAAGCGCACTTAATTCGTAAAAATAATGTTTAATTTGCTAATTTTTGCTTTTGACACGATTCCACCGACCAAGGTACAACCGGAAGTGAAAGAATACCGGAGTCGGACGTCAACAAATTTTGCCGGAGTCGGAACCTGAGGGGAAGCGAACTTAATTCGTAAAAATAATGTTTAATTTGCTAATTTTAATATGTTGCAAAGCATCACATAAGTTTGTTTTTTGAGAAATATGCATAATGCGTAATTAAAGCTTTCTAAATTGCCTCAAGGTTGAATGTCAATTGATACTGAAGAGCACAGTTTTTATAGAAATACGCAACATTTTATCACCGAAATTTTCCGAAACCTCCAACAATAACATTACTGAGGCCGGAGGTCGATTTTCTGCTCGCGAAACCTCCGACAAAATTTTGGAGCCGAAGGTCGATTTTTTGCGGTAGTGAAGTAACCAACTACAATACAAAGAAAGTTTTTTTAGTATTGGGATATTCTCTCGTTCATTGTTTATAGAATAGCCAACCAACAGATGATTATGAAATTAATCGATTCTCAACAGTAAATTGCTTTTCCTGCAAAACTTTAACGTGCCAGTTATTGCTTTGTATTCAGTCTTCGCTAACGACTTTTCAGATTCAAAGGCACAGTGTGTTACGTATTACTCCCTTAAATGATTTTACTGTCGAGCGTTTGAAAATTACTGAACAGAAGATAGGATCGGAACATTTTATGCTGCTGTGGTCAACTGTGGAAGACGATGTTAGATATAATTTATTTAAATTGTGCAATATTAATAGTTCAGTTTCTAGAGAACTTATTGATGCGTAATATATTTATGATTACAATAGTAAAATTTTATTCTTCTAGTAATGTATATTCGTTACCGTAGGGATGGGAATCGAATCATTACGATCTAGTTGCGGATGTTTAGATAGCGCTATAGAAGAATACGAAGAAAATACTGCGCATAATGCTAGTAGATTGCAACCGCGTTGAATGAACGTAGGATAAGTCCAAAAAAGCTCTCTGTTAAGTCTTAATACTAAACAAAAATTGTCCTAAACTTCAGAAACTGCAGGTTTTCACTTCGTGGAAGTAGTTTTTCAAATTCATACAGATACTTTTGGTATGATCTTCAACGTTTTTATTCCTGTAAGGAGCAAAATTTAAAACAGAATTTCTTTGGCCTATGTATAGATCAGGGGGGATTTCCGCTATACGGCAATTTTGCTCAGACAATTAGCCCGAGCTTCCAGCCATTTCAGTAGTGAAATGTTAATGTTTTTATAAAAACTGTAGCCTTTGGCGCATTTGGCCATAAGTTTTATAACAATTTTGAGAACAATTTGTCGGGCGGAATTTCGTAAAACCGAAGTTCTGGCTCATGTAAAGATCAGGGGCGGACCGTTTTCTCCGCGAGACTGTAATAAAGCAAGCTTAAACCTGAGACTAATTTTACTTAGGTGTAGGCTGATCCTTACGCTTAGGCATAGGAATATGTTTATATTACTGTTTCGGCGCTGTTCTACACATTGCCCTAAGTTTTTGACGATGCTTTATAGATATCTGCTATTAACAGCAGATCCAACAACCGTGGCCACCGTGGGGATCGATATATATATTGTAGTAGAAGAAACCTCATGTGCGAGCAGCTAGACGCAATTTTATCATCATTTAGCACAAAGGTTTGGTTTTGAAAATCTGAAGGGCGGTCCCCTCAAACCCCCCTACTGCTGTGCTCATAGTCCAAGTATATACGTGCTCGTTCTGAACGATGAATTATCGTCTATTCATTCAAGATTCGTTCGCCAAGACAAAAATGTGTTCCAAAATACTGCAACGAGTTGTACGAATGGCAAGCGATAATTAAGTGGCAAAAAATAAAAATTTAAAATTTGAGCTGCGGGCCATATTTTGTACGCAGTCAGTAATACATCGACAAATTCGGTCTTCATTTTTCGAACGCAGTTACGTAACGGCTGACCTTCGAGTAGCGGAATTGTGGTGAGTACGACTGCTTGCAGCGGAGGCGCCATTATGGTTTGATCAAGAAATACTCGCAAAAGCGGAGTGAATTTCGCGTTTTTCAAGTAAACTCGTTTTTCTAACAGCACATACCATTCTGAAATTGAAATATCTGTATGTTTGAAATAACAAACATATATACGTAATCTATAGATAACACTTCGAACGCTACTCTACGTTTAGCTTGGCATGAGTTAAACTGGCTCAAGCATCGTCGTAAGAATAAATAGGTATATTCTTAAGCCAAGTGCAAGCAATACAGACTATGCGTCCGTATCCCTAACGTTAAATTTTCTCGCTTACTACGCTCGCTGGCATACAATTTTACTTTATAGACAATACAACTAACACGAAATGAAATATTCAAGAGCGGTAATAAAAACAGTTTTTGCGTGAAGAGTGCCGTGTGCTGCCTCCTCTGGTTAAAGCTTTTTGAAGATTGTATAAGCTTTTACCTATTAAAATATGAGCTGTTCAGCTACTTTAGCAGAAAATGCCAAAAAATTCGCGCTGCGCACGAAGTGTGATTGATTTTGTAACATTGGATCACTTTCTAGATCCACGATTTTCCAACTATTATGTGAAACTGTTCTTGGAAAGGTGTCATCACAGCTATCAAACACAACGTCAGAGTTCGTGTTTGTGTGTGGTGTTATGTACACGGCCCGCAATGTGTTTAAACAAAAAATATGTTTGCTACCAGTGACATTTTGCTCCCTCCCCCACTGACCACAATCAACAAGCAGTTCTTTGAGATTTGATTTGAAGTAGGGATCGACCGGATCCGAGATTTGGATACGGGCCGGATTTCTGCAATTTTTAAAATCCGGATCCGAATCCGGAGAAAATATCAAATAAAACTTACTACTGACTACTGGCGCAATCAGAAATGTTCCAATAAGACAAAACCGAGCTGTTCGCATTGGATCGTACTTGAGACCACGTTTCCGTTCTACCATTCGTTGAGCGATTATGTCACCAAGTCCCATCAGAGCGCCAGAAGTAACCATCTGAACCTTTAAAGGATGCCGCGTCAACAGACGATCATAGGTCAAGTAGAGAGTTCTGAGCACCATATCGTAAAATACTGTTACAATACAAAGAGAAATGCAACAACACCACTAAACACAAGAAATAAATGTCTTCTTTAATCTTTATATTATTTAAGACGACAACCGTTGATTAAAATTAATTCTATTCTCGGTACGCTGAAAGACCGAACTTCCATAATCACAGAATTTAAGTCAAAATCGTTGTGATTGCTGCTGTGCAAGTCGCCGGCTGGCCAATACACAAATTTTAAAAATTAAGAATTTTTATAATGGTATTTCGATATATTATTCATAAAAATGCTTCATTTTTAAAACTTGTGTATTGGCCGGCCGGCGGCCAACGGGACGTTTGACTGGTCGGCCGGTCATTGGCCGCCGGCCGGCCAATACGCAAATTTTAAAAATTAAGCATTTTTATAATGGTATATATCGGTACGTTTAAAAGGTATGCCAATTGTTTTAAGCTCAGTAAATTCAAGAAGAAGCAACTTCTTGTGAGATACACGTTAAATAAGAACAAGTTCAATAGCACCCATGGTACAACCGGAGGTTCGGCTCCAGCTCCGGTAGAATTTTTGCAGGAGGTTCTTGCCATTTCGGTAGTGAAATTTTGCATGTTTTTAGAAAGTTTGGTGTGGTTTGGTTTAACTTTTGGCACAATATTGAAAACAATTTGCCATGATTTTAGCTTAAGCTTTAGACTAGGCTTAGGCTTCGGTTTAGGATTAGGTTTTTGAGAAAAAAATGCTGGTCCATGTTACGCTGAGGGTCGTCTCGCTATCACAGGGCAAGAACACAATAAACGGGCGTACTTAGCCAGGGAGGTTTCAGGTGTCAACTCGACCCGTTTGAGCTTACCAATTAGTTAAGTACACTGTGTCCGGCTTACCTGCACCTAAAATTTTTACCTGCAGCTCTACTTACATTACACTTATTTGGGACATTTTGCAGTAATAACTCCTGACAGATTCTGAAATCTGAAACTGTAGGCACAACTCGTAGCTATGACAAACAAACAAAATTTAAACCTAAACTAACTTCATTTATGTTGAGCGTAAGCTATGAAATTTTTACTTTTCAAAATCCTCATTGTTTGGTGAGAAAATAGGTGATATTTCAAAATCACACCGTATCAGTTTAAAAACGTATTTTTCGCGAAGGTAACTAATAAGTAACAATCGCTTTCCGATAAAAACCGGTGGTCTATAAACGAAAAATTCCAGCATTCTGTGTTCATAAATTTCAGGGTACAACCGCAAGTCTGCTTCCGGCTCCAGTAGAATTTTTGCCCGGTAGTGAAACTTTGCAAAGTTTTACATCGTTTATCTGTTTGGCGCGTTTCGTTTTAAATTTAGGTACAATTCTGAGGAAAGAATTGCCGAGGTTTCGTTAAAAATAAGCATAAATCTGAACGCTTTAACAACACATTACACATATATACTTTCTAGAAACAAGTTAAACATAATTTTAATTAATTTCGCCTATCCTCCGTCTTCACCTCTGGCTCAGGCAAGTTTTGTTGACTACCGGCTCCGGTACATTTCACCTTCGGCTGCACCCTGGTAGTTACTTAAAATGATGTGTAAGTTGCTAATTATAGCAAATATATGTAAGGCATTACTACTTAAAATGATGTGTAAGTTGCTAATTATAGCAAATATATGTAAGGCATTACTAAATCTTTTGGTTTCACGCTTATTTTTTGCGAAATATCGTCAATTATTCCTTGAAATTGTAGAAAATGCTAAAACAAAACGCGGCAAACAAATAGATTTTGTAAAATTATGCAAAATTTCATAACCGAAACGAACTTCCGGCAAAATACTACCCGAGCCGAGCCGGAGGTCGATTTCCTGCCGGAGCCGGACCAGATCCTCTGGCTGTACCCTGGTAACTACTTTATTTCGCATCATCTCTGGCACCGGATTGTTTTGTTGACCTCTGACTCCGGTTATTTTCACCTCCGGTGGTACCCTGATGATTTTGGAAATGTAATTCGTTATTGTTCAATCTTGACACTTTTGTATTGAAATTTCTTTAATTAAAAACTCGTTCAGCAGCGCTCGCCATTCCAACACATTTCGTACAAAAAAATAACACAATATTTATTCCATTTACAAAGTATGATCGAACAAACGTAGATGCATTTATATGCAAATAAGCCTAAACCTAAGCCAAGCAAAAAATTTGTCTAAAGCTTAAGCTTACTCTTTACTAGTCACACAGAAAAACGTTCCGCCCCTGATCTTTACCTTTGGCCAACAAATGTATAGACCACATTTTTAAACTCACTCTTCAATTCAAAAGTCGCACAAAACATCACAAACTGGTGATAGGCAGGGTGCAACCGGAGGTGAAAAATACGGAATCCTGAGGTTAACAAAACTGGCCGGAGCCGGGGGGTCAAACCGGAGATGACGCGAAATTACAAAATTAGGTATTTAAAATGATGTTTAACTTTCTAATTTTAGCAAATATCAGCAAAGTATTGCTAAATCTTTTGGTTTTACACTTATTTTTTTCTGAATCTCGTCCTTTCTTTTCTCGAAATTGCACCAAAAGCTAAACTAAACAAAACAATTATTGTAAAACAATGCAAAATTTCACTACTGATATCGCTAGAACTTCCGACAAAACTTCTACCGGAACCGGAGGTCGATTTTATGCCAGAGCCGGAGGCACACATCCATAGTTGTACCCTGTTGATAGGTACTGCGCACAATTGAGAGAATATGGGCCCATATCATGTTACGACAATAAATTTGGTCCATTCCTAATCACACTGCAAATCTCTCTAGACAAATCATCAGGCAAATCACTATCACTCGAGCAAACCGCAAATGTGTCGTTATTTAGTTTTTGTTCGTTTCTTTCGCTTGCTGAACAATCCTGTTGTTGCTTATCACGGCTTACAGCAACTTCTTCGGCGTTGCTCTGAACTGTACGCGATTTGCTAACGAGTCCATCGTTGAACTGTTCCACACCAACATAACCAGGATTATGTAATTTTCTGGTTTTCGCAGAGGCTCCCAGTTTCCAGCTATCGATTCGACGCTTGAGCTGAACGTGTGAAATAGGTTGTGAATGTTCACTGAATGCTACGCCAGTGAATGGATCCGAGGCTGGCCGACCATATAACTTCTGAAGTATTTCAATAAAACATTGCCCTATTATGCAACTTCCACAATAACTTGCGTACACCAGGTGACTTTTGAGGGGGCAGTGTCTTGGACACTGAAGCATTTTTGCTTCAGTATCCTGAACGTTGAAGCCAAAAAGCTTCAGTATCCTGAACATTGAAGCATTTTTGCTTCAGCATCCTCCACACTGAAGCTTTCTGGCTTCAAGGTCCAAGATACTGAAGCAAAAAATGCTTCAATGTGAAGGATACTGAAGCCAAAAAACTTCAGTGTCCAGGACATTGAAGCATTTTTGGCTTCAGTGTCCTGTACGTTGAAGCCAAAAAGCTTCAGTGCGAAGGATGCCGAAGCCAAAAATGCTTCAATGTCCAGGACACTGAAGCTTTTTGGCTTCAACGTCCAGGACACTGAAGCATTTTTGGTTTCAGTATCCTGAACGTCGAAACCAAAAAGTTTCAGTGTGGAGGATGCTGAAGCAAAAAATGCTTCAGTGTCCAAGACACTACCCCCTCAAAAGTCACCTGGTGTACGCAAGTTATTGTGGAAGTTGCATAAAAATGTGTCAAGTGCAAAGAAAAATCTTGGTACATCGGCAGCTAACGCTAGCACTAACATTTCAGTTATCTGCACAACGGGAAATTTCGCATTAATTTAAGTTAAAACGTTTCACAGTAAAATTTTACCCAGTTTACAGAGTTGTAGGCTTACGAATTTCTTAAGACACACTGTAGTAATCCGAATAAGAAAGAGGGGCTGATATTTATTTGGCCTCTCCAGAGGGTAAACCACACTTATTCTTTTCAAACTGTTATTTATTTTTAATCCACGCTTCGCCACCATTCCTTAGTGATATATCCGGTACTGCAATTATTCGTTGAATTAAACGCATATTTGTCTTGTAACAAAAACTGGAGCGATAATACAAGAGGAATGTAGTTTAAAACATAAAAATTCTTTAAAGTTTCAAACTCAAATTCATTTAGGCCTGAAGTTATTTATGCACTACAATTAGAGACAATTGACATTAATGGACTCTAATTAGGGTTCAGGGGCTCTATCCGCTTTTACGGACTCTTATTACGGATATTGTAGTTACCCAAATAAGAGGGGGACTGATATTTAATTGGTATCTTCAGAGGGTACCCCCTGTTATTCGGTTACGGACTGTTATTTATTTTTTACCCGCCCTCCACCGCCATTCATTACTGATATCCATACGGTATTGCGCACTATGCGTTGAATTAAACGTTTATTTGTCTTGTATAACAAACTTGAGCGATAATGCAAGAGGGATGTACTTTCCAAACTTAAGTATGCCTTAAAAGTTCGACTCAACTTTAATTGGACCTGGAGTCATTTATGCACTAGAATTAGAAATAGACATTTATGGACTCTAATTAGGGTTTAGGGACTCTATCCGCTTACGGACTTTTACCAGGGACACGGAATCCTATTGATTAGGACTCAAAATGCAGATCCCTCTTATTACCCCCCACATATTCGGGTCACTACAGCAACACATCTGCTTTGTAGTGTTCATAATTAGTAGCGCACCCCACATATTCGGGTCACTACAGCAACACATCTGCTTTGTAGTGTTCATAATTAGTAGCGCAATGAGAAATTTGTTTCGTGTGCGGATTTTTAAACTCGTGACAGCCAAACGAACACAAGATTTTACTGAAAAATAGACCAAACTAAAATGTACCCATAGAAAAATTTTGTTGTCACCTAAAACGAGGGTCACCAGAGTTGACATTTTCCCCTGATTACTTGTGCTACAGATGTACTTACTTCAACTTCTACGAACCGATCCAACGTAGCCTTGTCAACAGATTTGCCACTTGGCAACAACACAGGCAGCACCATCACTTCACATGTGATCGGATCCACGATTTCATCCGGAACTGACATCTCTCGATTTAGTCGCTCTTGACGTTCCTTCGCTAGATCTTTAAGAAGCTTATTCGGTTCTGGCGAATTAGAAACAAGACGACTGCTCGACGCACCAGTAATATCACAACCACTCTGTCCATCGTAACCAATGAAACGACTTGACTCAGAATCTGCTCCAGTAGAACTCATTAATTCGCTGCAAACAAGTTTTGATAATGGATTTTTTGGAACGCCAATAATTCGACAGTTTTTAAGACAAGGAACATTTTTACAACTTGTGATATGTATTGTGAAAGTGTCAACGAACGGTACTGAGCAAAATGACTGTCTGAATGGAAACACAATTTCGTCACCTGGGATATATTGTTGATCAGAAGTCGACTGGGTATCTACATGTTGCGGTCTTCGCTCAAATCGGACACTTCTCACACCGGTTTGAGGTATTTTACCACCACCGGCTAATATAGTTTCAGATCTGCGTGGACGTACAGATGTTTTAGTGTCTGAAAAGCAAATAAATAGTACTTATTCATATATTTCATACACAAACTGAGCATGCAAATAATTTACCATTATTTGATCTGAACGCACGTCAAAAGCGCTCTATTCAAACATCACTGTGTTGTTGCTGTGCCTCCAGCTGTAGTTCAGCTCCGTTTAACCTAAATACAAATTAATTAATTATTTCAATGAAAACTAATTATTAATTTACTCTGCAAAAATGGTGACTCAAATTGGCTCTCTCCGAAATAGGCTCTACGCTACTACACAAACTCAGCCAAATTTGACTCAGCTAGAGTCAAACGTGCGACTTCGTGAGGCGAATTTGACTCATTTGTGCAGTCACGTAGAGCCTATTTCGGAGAGAGTCAATTTGACTCACTATTTTTTGCAGTGTACCTTTGACGTTACCGTTTAATCTTTCTTCTACAACGCGCTGCGTTCGTTGTTCTCGAACAAAATCAGCACAGCCTTGCTTTGTTTCGATAACCTGTTGCGCCACAGTCGCCGTCAAATGCAACGAAATTGTTCGATGTGATCCAACTTGTGGACAAAACGTCACCGATTCAATGTTCACTGGTTGCTTGAACGCAAATGTCACACTCACAGGTGCGGTAACAAAATGAGCAGACATGAAACTATCGGAATCCAAACACAATTTGCCACCGGTGCCCTGCAGACGGTTGGTGGGCGATTTTAACCGGGACACCAGATTTGATACCGGATAACAGTCGCTTTCGGATTTACTTGTCGAAACTTCACAGTAATCATCGGTACACAAGTTGATCATTTTGCAACAAACGGCAATCGAATGTTCGTACGCTCGGTGGAGACAACACGACACAGCCAAGTTATAATTTTATGGGTATTCAGCTCTGACTCGAACGGAAAACTTGTCTATTATCGTGTCCATCGAAATTCACGGCTCAAAAGTGTAGGCGAAACTTTCCAGAGCCCCTATATAGGCTTTATTTATTTTCTCAAATATAACTCAGTGTAACCGAAGGTTAAAAATACAGGACCTGTTCGAAGCTTATAATACTGTTCCGTCCCTGTTTTTTACATTGGCCATAAGCTTTATGACGCATGTTACAATAAAGGCCGTCCGACTGTCCCGGGATAGCAATATACCGGGAGCGCCAACATGCACTCTTGTTTACATTATGTACAAAATACCGAAGGTCAGCGAAACTTGCCGAAGCCGGAGGTGGCGCGAAATTAGGCAGTAAAATGATGGTTAATTAGTCAATTTTAGCCAATATCTGCAAAATGTTCTTAAGTTGCTTGGTTTTAAGCTAATTTTCTGCCAAATTTCGGCATTTTTTCTGAAAATTGTAACCAAAGTGAATGGAAACGTGCTAAACAGATAAGTTAAGCAAAATTATGCAAAACTTTACTACCAAAATTGCCGGAACCTCCGGCAAAAATTCTGCCGGAGGCAGACCTACGGTTGTACCCTGATATATACTGAATGTGGTGTAGTAAAGGCAGATTAACTTTTGTCGGAGGAGTCTGCAGTCCCCCCGGCAGCCAGGATAATCCAATTAAACATTTTTATGTAGGTAAGTTTTTCCTTGTGGGCCAACAGTCCCAATAGTAGCACTCTCCCGGTCTACCCCATGCCCTGAGTACTGCTGTGCCAATTATCCTACTATCCCAATTGTCCCGCTCACTCAACTGTCACGAGTCCCGCTATCCTACTGTTCCAAGTGTCCCGTTGTCCCAACGGTCCACACTGCCCCAAATTTGTTGCGTGTACGCATGTGGTAAGTCACTGTCCCGAGACAATGGGGTGGCCATTAATAGCGTAACATTGGAGCTTCTTACAGAGCAAACTTGTTATATCAGTTCTTAAGATTTTAATATAACCTTTTAAAATTAAGCTTTTCGTATAACCTATCTGATCTTGTTTCACTGCAAGCTTCCGTAAAATCGGTCAACCTCAAGCAATAGTTCACCCCTGAATGGACCTTATGCGGCTGTTTGCGCCCGGGTTTTATTGGATAACCACATTTCGCAAATTGTTATATAAACTTTTTTCACATAACAAAGGTCCTTGAAAATTACCCATTATTCTACTCTGCTTGCAAGGATATTATTCAGAGCAAATATGTTAAAAAGCACACAAGAAACCTAGTTTCAAAACAAACTACAAATCAGGTACGCTGAGAAAAAGACATTCGAAAACCCAGCATGCTATCATTATACTGGGTTTTTTTTTTTTGTGTTGTTTGCAGAAATTTCTATAAACATTTTCCTCCAAAAATTTTTTGTTTGGCCCCTTTGCTTGTGCGTGTTGGGCGATGAAATTAAGCTATTCTCTTTATGGTGTGATATTTCCCCCAAAATTCAAATATGTATATATATCATTTACTCCAGCTACCTGTTGCAAAACGGGAGTAATGAAAAAACTGTATATATATCATTTTTGAGTTTTTGAACATCTTGATGCCACCAATCACAAGTGTATCGGTTTGGGAAAAAATTATTTGATTTATAACCGCTCGTTGTTGCAAAAGTGTCTTGTAAAACCAACTTTACTTCGTAACATGCATATATAGAAATATAGCATATAACACACGTGGAATGGTTAAGTGTATATATTAAAGTCAAACCATTTAGAATATATAGTCGTTCACAAACACAAAACAATTTAACAGGTGACGGCAAATGTATAGAATATAAGTTGAACAGTAGTATTAGCTTACTCCTAAGCCTAAGCATAATAATGACCTTATACCTAAGGCTGCCCACGGAACAACGTTCCGCCCCTGATCTATACACGTGGGCCCAGGCAACCAACGCAAAGCGTCAATAACTAAGCTTAACAATCTGATTATGCAGCCAAATTCAGGAACTGTTTTACATTTCCATGTTCATACAGCCAGCTGATAGGCAGCGTATTTTATAGCACAGAGAACTGGCAATATGCGGTTGAAAAAAACCGCTCGCTATTTCAATTGTTGATCCGTTAGTACTGTTTACTCAAAGACACCAACAAAAATCCAGCCATTTTATACTTCTCATATCAAAAATATCCGGCAAGCTAGCTTTCTAGTATATTTAGCTGGCAACCTGAGCTTGATCCACACAGCAAAGCTTGACCCATAGGACCAAAACGACATATAACCCCACAGGCAAAACATGATTTCACACCCTAACATAAAAATAAATACACATAGAATTGCATAATGCTATATTTAACAAGCGCACAGCTAACATTTTAAAAAATGCGCAGGAAAAACGGCATCAATACATGCATAGCGAATACCTTACATTTGCAGTCTTGCATTGCGTACATCTGTATCAGGGATGTATACAACGGTAAGTACAGAGGGGATATACCCTCGTAAAATTTGTAAAAAGCATAAGAAACGTCATATTAACAGTGTTATGGATAAAGTTTTTGGTCGCAGGTTAAAATTTTAGCTGATATTTTCATGTATAATACAGGAATAGCATAAATTAATCAGTAATCCCAGTGAAAATTAACGCACTCCTCTGACATACTGATTGTGGTGCATCCGATACTAATATTACAACCTCATCGTCTCCTAAAATAATATAACTGTCTAAGTCCTGTGGCTCACACCGCTCAACTATTTTATCATTCCCTTAATTCAGTAAATACTGCCCTGAAATTTTAGTTACCACTTGTAATATGCACAGACACTGAAACTCCATTGAAAAACAACACGTACTCTTGCTCACACAAAACGCGGTTTTTTTGGAAATGCCATCTGAATATACGTAGCTATTTTACACAGTCCTATTAAATTTCCAGCCATAAATTATTGGCATAATTCAACGAAACCGTAAACAAAACTGACGATTGAAATTTAATTTTGAAATTTTGTTTCAAACGTATATAGACACATACACATCACAAAAATTTTCGAATTAATTCATTGTGAACAAAAAATTGCGTAGTGTATATGTAGTTTTTACTGATAGATTTCAGTACTTGGTTACTCTTAATACTAAAAGTTCCCCACTGTCACATAACGACTGATTAAATAAAATAGGCTCAGTATTACGAAGGACTTTATACAACAATAAGTTACACTAACGTGGAGCAAACAAGGGCTGGGGAAAGTGAAAAATGTCCAAATTTCCTGTCAATAATTGATGCAGCCTTCAGCTTTTTAACAGTTTTACGTGTAGACATTTTTTAAAATCTTGTCTCTTGTACGGCTCTAGCAATATTAAGGTTAAGGCCTAGACTTTTTTCATGATTCATAGAATTAGGTTTACAAGCAGACACCCAAAACACAGACAAACAGCACTTCACTTCGCAGAAGACACAAACATAATGCATTGAACGTATAACAGTAATACATATCACAGATATTATCATGCATCGCATAACGACGCTACATAATTATATATATTGTTGCATATCCATATATAGGTAACATAACAATTCATCGCCTGACGACTCGTCAACCGACAGTTGCAACCCCACATCACGTCAACCCAAACAACTTTTCGAACACAGAAATTACGACAACAGGTCGATCAGATAATTTCCAGCCCGGTTAGACTATGAGTGTTGGGTCGCCGGGAGCGACAAGTTGTCAAGGCTAACGTGATGTCCAGTCGAACGAATTGTCCTGGATTCATACAAGTAAGCAGCAATAAAGTATAATGTAGAAATTTAGTTTGACTAACAAAACCCATCTGGTTAGTATATGTTTGCGACTCTTAATTAATTAATAAAATGTCTATGCTGTTAAATGAATTTAGTATCTGAGACTTTACCTGCGTACTGAAATATTTTTTAACACATGACAAGTAACTGAAAAGGGTCAAGCTGGCCAAATTACCAAATAAATTACACGTATGTAGCATCTGATAGCTCAAAACTCTAAACACCGCCAAAAAGTGCATACCAGGGCCCAATGAACCATATCCAATAAAGTAGTGTCATCAATCCTACTAGAAATAAAAACCACCACAAACATAAAACATAACAATTTTCTATTAAAAATAATTGGCATTTGGTATTTCTGACCTAATCCGTCTCAGTTTTGATCCGTTGAGGACCATCTTTTCCAGAATCAAGCGCCGCCTTTTCAGAAGCGTTCAGGTCTCCATTTGCTGCAGCAGCGCGGCTACTACCCGTTGCACTCGTGTCATTGGGCACAAACTTCTTATCGGTCGGCGTCGTTGGTGTCACAGCCGATGCCGCTGACGTGATAGCGTTTTGTCCAGACGACCTTCTACCGCTGGGCCCTTGAGTTCCGGTTTCGTTAGATGCTTGGGCCGCTGATGCCGGTGCAGCATGAGTTTCCGGACCGTCAATGGAAGTAGTTGACTGTAGTCGTTGCTTATAAATAGCTTCTGTGCTTTGAATTTGGCCTGTAAAACAAAGATACCTGCGATAAATACCTGCAAAAAGAAAGACAAACAGCTGGATATCCCATTTTAGCACCCCTGAACTGTATCAAAATACTACATCCAAAAACTATGTATAAAACTTAATATATAAAACAGCAAAATGCTCAAAATTAAATCAACTAGAATACATTGATATACCATTACTAAAAGTTGCATAAGAAATACATGAAGCTAATTATTCTATATTTTAAATCAATACTCAATCATGGAACAAATCACAAGGCCGGACCTACCGGAAACCAAATCAAAACTACGCCCGCGTACACTATTCGCTTCGGTAGGCAACGGAGCAAGCCAGTTAATGAATGAACCGACCAAAGGCACTTGACGTAGGACACCCTAAAACAATGCCAAAATAGAACAGTATGCAATGTTACATTAATCAAACATTGCTTTATGCGATATTCATATCGCACAGCTAAACTGGCGTTCTACATACACACATACAGTCATACGGTCACCCGTGTTCTCATTTCTCTACGAGATGAAGATGCAAAGGTACGTGTTTAGTTCACCCTTATCCAGTCACATGTGCAAGAAAGTAAGCATGTACCGACAAAAAAAGATGTTCATTTCCACTACTTGAGGCACAATCGTTGTGCCGCATTAAAACGATTTAACCGAAACGATCATCCGCGCGCAGCAAACACAAAAACTCCAAAAACAAACCATAAAATGAAATTTGCGGATTGCTTGGAAAAATAATTATTATCGTCAAATCAAGTTTTCAGGCACGGCGAGCGACTTACTTCTTGTATCAATTTATTATCGTTTTCCTTTTTCAAATCAGTATTCGCTGCTTCAATGCCTTGTCGTACCAATTCCGCCAAACTTTCAATGTACTAAAACTCAATACTGCTGCACAAATAGGCATTATTACAACATAATAAACGAGAAGTGTAAAACCAGATTGTGTGTGATTCAAGAAAAAGATGCTGGCATGTGTAATTTTGGTCCTTTATTTTATTAAACATTTCAACCGTCTCGCTGTTTTCCTAACACAGTTGCTGTTCAATTAGCTGGAATCTCCGTATTAGTTAAACTGGAAGTCCTAAAAATAATTAATAGTGCAAATTTTACCTACCACCAACTGTAAGTGTTTTCTCCAATTTTTTCGAACCGTTATGCTACAAAATACAAAAACTTAGGTATAAAAACAAACTGACGTTAATTTTAGACCTTACCTTAGACGATTCTTCTATTCGTAGTCCAGTTTTTGAAACATTTTCTATTAAGTGTCGCAAATCACTGTCATCAGCAAGCATGCCAAATTTAACACACGAGATTTGGTCTGCAGTCGCTCCTAAAATCGGTAAAATCCATTTTTCAGGCATCAATGAAACATCGAAAAAACATATTAAAGCCAAACTGACAAGCAGTTATGTTATGACTGTGAATCATCTTAGAACTCACCATATGGAATTCTATATAACATTAAGCATTGAGCCATAAATTTCCCGATTTTACAATCAAATCACTTATTCCTAACCGTGGTTATTCTTTGGTGCACAGTATTGTCTTTAAACTAAAGCTAACTGCTACCTATAACATGGGACATCAAACTTTCAGTTCAGTTATTCAACTTACTCACTGCGCATATGACATCAAAGGTAGCTCTATAATTTACTGAAACTTACCAACCGAAAACGCAGTATCGTTCGAGCGTAAATCGTGAACAATTTCAATATTCAAATGTGAAATTTGCTGACGCTGTGATTCATTCCATTCAGTTAAATCTCGCATCATCGATGGAATGTAACTTAAAACAAATTTAATATGTAGTGATACAATAAGTTGTCGACATAGGTTTTGCACAGTAAAAACTAAGTCCGTTTTTCGTCTAAACTTACAATATTAATTTGTGCTCTGCAGTCCTAAAGCAATACTCAACTAATCATCATCAAAGATTTCGTTAAAAGAAGCACGGAAACATTTTAAGAAACTTTATGCAATCCCGAAAAATAAGCCAAATCAACTTACATCACTGAGCCAACACCAGCCCATTTGGGTACTTCGGCTCGCAGAAGCGCTGGATATTCTAGTAGTATTGTCGGCAGATTGCTTCGTGCTCGCACAGTTGCATCCAAAATGCTCTAAAAAGCAAACATTTTAAAGTAAACGTTTAGAAATATAAGTGAAAATAGTTACCCATACATACCAACATTTCAAAAACAACAGAACGCTTACACTGACAATATGCAGCACATAACAATCAGCGCTTATTACAACAGTTCAAAGTAGAAAGCTCTACGTAGGAATATTGTGCGTAAAATTAAAATAAACCCATACTTATGAACGGACTCTACACCAAGATAGGCATAGCACTAATATTCACGAAACCTAAACGCCAAAGTGATAGTAGCAACAGTGGTTTTCCAGTTTTGACACTACGGAAAGCGATTTTTAATTCTTCGCAACGAACTACTGAAGTCCTTACCAGGCTATTAGATAGGTGACTTGCAAGATTTGAAATTTGATCCGGCGTTGTACCAAGTGCTAAAGATAATAAATATGACATTAAATTATTTGACTGAAGGTTAAATGTATGGTCATGGTCACCGCGACTTAAACAGCCAAAAGAAAGAACAGGAAAACGATAACATTTGCTTTATGTTTTTGGGTCCTTTTTTGAGTCCACGAGCGCGTATTGCCCGAGGGCGGTGACAAAAACCATGGCATCCACAAAAGTTGTTAGCCATTGATTTCTGATGAGGTTAAACTGGAACACGTTTAAGGTTTAGAAATACTTGAATTTGCAGTTGTCTCGTATTGAAATGTGTTACGAGGTCACGAGCGGCTAACGGAAAACTAATGCAGCATATTTCTCGCTATAAAACAAGAAAAGAAAAATTATACCATTTGCAGTTTCTAGGCCGCAATACCGAATACACATGCCATATTGTTGGGTTGCCACGTTATGAAAACCAATATTCGGACATTCTTGAAGTAAACCTTGGCCTAGCTGAAACAGAAAAACGTTTCTAAACTTTATTTGCACAAAATATCCAACCTTGGAGGATGCCAGATCTGTGTGCAAATAAGCACGACATACGAACCTATTCAGCATAGCGTCAGGAAAATACTCAAAAAATATAAACACAGACGACCGGTATAGATCTTACAATTAAAAACTTGTAAAGCTAGACAGATTAGTGGGAGAATGAATGCATTGATCATTTGTGTTGCCTCCTACAGAGTAACGCAATGATATCCCGTTCTGGAGTAAAGTCTTAATCCTAAAAATCATACCCAAGTATTGATCGAGTCGATGTATTGGTCCGTTATAGCAGCAGTTGGGCCTGTTGCATCACTAGCCTGATCACCCGCTTCCGTTGTCAATTTTGCCTGCCGTACAACGCTTGGATCGCCAACGTATCGAAACAACACAACAGACTGCGAATGTGGTAGTTTTTTCTAAAATCACAAAATGACATGAAAAAGAAATATTTGGGTATTCTACGAACTATGAAGTGTAAAGGCGGCATGAAATGTGTGCAGAATCCTGGTCCTGCTAACGCTTAAAAATGTCTTGACTATCAATTTTTGAGATCGATAAATAGATATTAAAAACAAAATTGGTAACAGATTCTACAAATGATTCGGTACAACACCGGTTTCTCAAGACGGAAACAGAAACTGGCAAAGCAGTGCAAGCATTCGCTCTTCAGTATTATGCTGTATGGTATTTATCGGTATTTGAAACAGTTCGCCGTGCGAAACAAACCGAAAATATAATTCTGCTACTTACCTTAGTCCCTTCTGTTAAAGCGTGGCCAGCTTCGGTCTATAACAAACAAAAGAATACAATTTTCAACCACCCATGCAACGAGTAACACAGTCAGAAATATTTTTACCATCAGGCAGGCGAATTGGTATTAATAGTATTGTATACTAATTTACAAAAAGTTATAGGTATCAGTAATTACAACCCCCCCCCCCCCCCAAATAAAAGTCAAGCTACAAAATGGTCAAATACGGATAGCCAAGACGCCAATGGCTGCAGTTGCAACATTTAAAAATAAATACCCGGACCCGGATTTTTCTAAAAAACCAGCCCCTGACCCGGATTTTTCAGGACGAAAAACCCTGACCCAGAATTTTTAAGAATGCAAACGGGCAAACCAGGGCCCGAAAGCTACGGGATTATATTAAATAATTTTGAGACAGCGATAGAAACCTGACTTAAGTCAGTTGACTTATGTGCTTCGTGAAGCTAAGGCTAGAGTTTAACATTTTTACAGGTTCCTGGACCTTGAAACAATCACTTACCAAGCAATCTTTGATTTAGAAAGGACAATAAACTTAAATAAAATGTCGAATTAATAACTTAAATTAGTGAGATTCTCCGCATTTGTCTGAATCGTGAGTCATAAAAAATTAATGAAAAATGAGACATATCATGTCTCTGAATCCCGACCACTCCAACCATGCATAACTAAGCATGCGTAATCGTAACCTAAGTATATCTTGCGTAGGTTATTACTCAAAGGTGAAGAATGTTGACCATCTTTTTCTTTCTGCAGTTTGCTTTTACAGAATAGACATGCGATAGTTGTTTTTCGAGAAATGTTGGGAGTATTTTGTTTATAATATATTTCACACAGTTAGCGTTGGTTGTGCAACTAATCTACTGATTTGTTGCGAAAACCCGAAATGATTTGTTCTGAAAACCCGTGCAAGGACAAGGAATTTTTCAACGAAAATACCCGGAATAACCGGAATACGCGGACCCGGAAGCAACTCTACCAGTGGCTAGATGTATACAACGTTTACTTACATATACGACAAATTGCGGATGCTTGAGCAGAATATCGATCACAGCAGAAGTCTGAAAGTGGCAAAAATATTTTATATACCATTGCTGCATCCGTAACCGCTTGGTGATAACACCTGCCGTCACTTCGCAGCGCTGTTGATCCATCGATTAGCTAAGTAATTATGTGCGGTCAGACTACTCAGCTACATTTGCCAATAAACAGTGAGCAAACAGATTTTAGTCTTAGAATGGTGACAAAACAATTAGAATATACAAGCAGCAAACGACAATTAGGGTCACAGTAAAAAACTGTGACAGAAAATAAGCGAAAGTAGTATGAAACACAATTACTTACTAATCTACTGAATTAAAATTAATTTATTTATTAAAAACAACAAAACTCAAAAATGACATCAACTCACCATCTGATATGTATTCGCAATACGATCACGAATTCCAGAAGCCGAGAGATGTCGAGTAACAACCCACCAAGCAATGCTTGCCATTTTTTCAGTATTATTCGCTTGAAACAATTCTTCACTGCGATGAATTGTCTTGAACAGAAAATAATAGCACTAAGTGCAGGACGACTGCTCTTTTCACAAAGTAACTACTTAGCTACGCCACATAAATGAGATTCCGACTGTCTAATATTCACTGAAGGTGTATCAATGTTAGCCTAGACTAGGTAAGCTTGAACTAATTGCCGGAAGTTTATATTTGAACGTTTCAAAAATTACGATGTTCGCATTCAACTCCTTGCTAACTCTATTAGTTTTTTGTGTTTATGATAATAAACGATAAGAAAATCGCAACCAGTTTCTGTTCATCTGATTATGCGGCATAGTGCTCCTGGACGTCAATTACGATACGGCAGACAGATTGATAACAGCCGCCTACGAGATTTAAGACTAAGAGTACATTGTCTGAGCATAAACACTTACAATAAAAGGAACTGCAGGCACTCCGAGCCATTGGCCAAGTGGTATAATTAAACTATCGACTTCTTGCATGATCTGAAACACCATTTTTTCATTATACAACAAACAAGTACCTGAATATTTGATATGTATTATCCAGGGTGGCAACAAAAGCTCGGATTCGGTTTCAGATTCCGCAATAATTGTATGTTCGGAATCGGATTTGGTTTATAATATTCGAATCCAGCAAGGTCAAAAACACCTTTTTGTGATTTTGAAATTAATGTGGAACATAGTAAATCATTTTTCGAAACCCGTTTACACTAGCGTTTCTGGTCCTCAATCTACGTTACAACGAACTAACTTCGATTGATTTAGGCACTTCAGCCAAGCATAATGCTGCCAAATTAAGGCCGTCGACATGCAACCAAAATTTGTATCTCTCGCGCAATTCTAACAATGCTTTGATATCGTCCATTTTGCCGTTCAATGGAAACCCTACAACAACGCAATTAAGTCGAATTACTCCAATCAAATGTTGCCGTCTCAAGCACAGTTTTGATAGTGACATCTGCCCACAATCTATGTTTGTCCAGTATACGTACAGTCACAGGCAGAACTAAATGCGCATTGATGAGTTTTCGTCAGCATACACCGCGCTTGGATTTCCTTTGTTCGCCAAAAGGCGCGTCTACAGAAAACCGCGAGTGTAGCCACGACTACAAGCGATTAAAAATCCAATACTAGACAACCATGGTTGCGGCGGCGAATATGGTCGCAGTACGCGCAAGCTGTACAAATCGCAACTGTCAGCTATTGTGTCCAAGAAACAACCAATCGAGTAGAGTTGGACTTAAGTTTATACCTACCAGCAGAAGCCAGAACAATAATCGGGACGCGATTGGTGCCTGTATCATTTTCGAGCAATTCTCCAAACTTTTGAACGTCCTACAAGAACAACAGCACTCTATATACGGAAAATTATGAGGACCCGGAAAAAGCTATTTCTATATTTCTTACTATATAGGTTTTCGGTTAGCCATTTTATGCTATACACTTCTTGTATGATTGTATTAACTCAAAACAATTCTATTTTCATACGATAAATTTGTCTCGAAAATTCGTGATCACATCTTAACAATGAAGACAAAGCAGCTTCTGTTAATAAACGGAGGCTGCAACACATCAAAAAACGGCATACCAAAGTGTCACCCATCTTGTTTTCACAACTTGTTGCCGGCAGCACAGACACTTCTACGAAACCAAGCTAAAACAACGAATACAAAAAACTTTATTCTATAATTCTACGATGCAAGTTTCTGAATAATTTTCAAAGTACGCAATATCAAAGACGTGAGCTGAACCGAAAATGTCTCAAACATGTGAGTACCAGGCGCAGCTACTTGAATGACATAATTTATTTGTCAACTTTAATTTATTTGTCAACTTAGAAAGCACCATTTTTAACAAAAACTGGGTAATATAAAAATTTAATGAACAAAAGCAAGCTTCGCAAACCTTTTTTTTTAATTTTTCACAAAACCTGAATAACGATAATGGCCTTCGATCTGATAACTGATGACATATATCAATGTGGCTTACTTCAAAAGTCAAGAATCGTTCAATGCCCGAATACGGCAAGCTCGGGCTAACATAAACCACAGGCACTTTTGGTACACAACCCCCGGCCCGTCCAGCAGTTGTCAGCGATTGTGTCTCACTATTGCTGCCGCTGTCCACAACTGCATCACCATCAGAGCTGTTAGCTGCGTTGCTTAGATCCACCGCCGCGAAAGCTTTTATACCAGAAGTTGCAAATTCAGGAAACGCTGAATGTAGCGCAATACGGATGACGCGTAGAAGGCCCTCAAATTTCTCGTCATGAAAGTACAACATGTCGTTTGGAAACCTAAAAAGTAATATTAATTCATCATAGATTTAAGCTGTGTTCTAGCGAATGCCTTTAACTAATTTTGGTCACAATTCAAGGTTAACTTTCATAATAAGCTTTCATTCATTTACCACTTTAATGTCACACACAACTGAAACCTACCGATACACGGAAAAATATTCGCTCATCAAAGCGAATTCCTTATTCCAGAATAAACTGTGTACTACAGAAGAAAAAACAATATCTAGGTTTTCAATAGCATCTTGCTAATCAAAATCGAAAATTGTATATCCAGCGAGAGTTTCAATACTGATAATACCCACAAAAGCATCGTCTTCGAAATTTTGTACATGCAGCCTTTCACTTGTTTCAAACTCGATTACTAACTGGAGATTGCTGCTACGTGCACTTTTGAAAATACAAGCCATTGTGTTCAACTCACCTGCACAATTTGGACAAAACTGTCGTTGCGTGATGATAGAGATAATTTGCAAGTGCGTTACGATGCTGCGCATGTAACAGACGAATGTACGCATGAAGACTGTATGACGTTAAGACACTTCGACCGAGCTCGTCCAAACCAGGCGCTTGAGGCGACGACGAACTTGATTTCCTAAAATTAACAGGATCAATTAGAGCTTTCCTTTGTAATCAATAGGGAACACACATTTTATAGACGCCATGGAGAGAAACATTATTTGATATTTATTGTTGAAAAACTGTAACTGATCCAAATAATACTGAACAGCCTGCATTTTGACACTTATTAAATGGAAAAATTCACTTATATAAAGACTCAATACTTAATCGCGTTTACAATACTACGAACAATACAATATTTACACCAACAGCATACCGTGCCATATAAAACTAAATTATCAAAACTATCTTGACATTACTAAAATTAACATTATTATTCAATGCCAATCAAATTTTCAGTATCACTACCAAGCATGGGAGTATCGGTCTCGACTTGGTAAGTCTCGGTATTCGGCAGTACTCGGTCTCGATTTCGGTCTCGCTTTTTTGAGTCTCGGTGATTTGGAACCGAGCCCAGAAGTCGAGAATGCAGCAAATGTATGGCTGTCGCTGTATTGTTGAAATAAGCTATGGCTGATGCTTAAAGTTTTTCTGTGAAATTATGAAATTTTATGATTACACAATAATTACGAGCAGATATACCGTACTGAAAAAACACAAAAAACTACGAGAATCAGAAAAACTATAAGAACACAAAAAAACTTTGAAAAAGCATTAGAAATAATTTTTTTTGAAAATTTTAATTTTTTCGGTGATGATAAAAAATTTATTGAGACTTTTATTAACCGGTCTCGGTCTCGGTGTTTATCTGAGACCGCACATCCCTGATCGTTACGGCTTACGATTGAAACTTTCACATTTTGCAATAGGAAAGAACTTACTTTCGGCGACCTTTTGTTTCTTCACCTTCTTTTTGATATACCCAATCATCGCTCATTATCAACTGCTCCAAATTGACCATGACATCGCTAACCAATCTGCTAAAATCACCACTGTGTACTTAATAATAGGATGAAATAAACTAATTACATATACATTTAAATAGTATTCTTCAAAATAGATTAAAACAAAACAAAAACCTGCGAAACAATTAAGAGAGAGTTGAAACCCAAAATCAAAGGAGACGATTTGAAATGAATGCCTTTCATCTCGATCAGTTCAGTTAATAAGTGGTTAGGTTAAAATACTGAGTAATTTTGTAACATAGATGAATGTGAAGAAGAAACGGCGAAAAATTAGCTTAAGCTCTATTCACACGTGCAAGTTTATCCAGAAAAACTTCCACATGCAACTTGCACGTTTTTTGTCACGAAACAGCTTTGAAATTCTTGTTGCTTCAAATTATTCACTAGAATTCATGCTAACAATTAAATTCGCACGTGTGAAGCAGTTGCAAGTCGCTTGAATTTCTCACACCTACATTTTTATTGATCAATCGGAATACATGTTGTTGAGTGCTTCTGAATTAATTTACACTTTTCGTGACGGGACCAGTTTTACATTTTTGAGCACAAAATAGAAATTGCATCGAGAAACTTTGAGTAAAATCTTCTCTACGCGTGAATGCTTCATGCAGCGGAACTTGCAGCTACAGGTTTTGTTCAAAAACTCATTCGAAGAACTTGCGGCTGCAATTTATTCATGATGAACCACCAAGAATTAATTCATAGGTATGAATAGTTTTGCAAGTTCAATTAATTCATCATCATTGACTGAGTTGAAAACTTAAAGCTTATGCGTAATATTTATTGCAGTAGTCTGAAAATAATTCACATAAATTCACGCCATGAATCATAATGAAAATAATGTTTCCTTGAAAATACTTGCAGCTGCAAGGAAATCGTGCAAGTTGCAGCTGCGAGTTCTCGCTGGAAAAACTTACACGTTTGAATGGGGCTTAAGACACGTTTAGCTTAAGGCACGTATTTGACTAGTTAAAAAGTAAAACACTAGTTCGGTGTTGAAAACTATGTTAAATTCAGGAACCTGTTCGCGTTCCTGTTCCAGTTCTGGCAAAAAATTCAATTCCAGTTCCTGTTTCAGCAAAATTCAGTTCCTGTCGGGAACCCTGCTGACTACCTGTCCAACAACTTACTTCGTTCTTTGGGTCCCTTGCTGCCGTGCCGGCTCAGCTGTCGATTCATCCTTCGATCCTGACCCATCGGTTGGACTAGACTGTGCTTGATTGTGGCCGCTATCACGAGTCGCTGTCTTCGTTGCTCCGCCGCCAGTTGCGTCGTCGATAGGTGTTGGATGCGTTTCCAACGCCAGTTTCTTCTTGTTGATTTTACTAAAAACAAATAGATATACACGTATATATTATCAGGGTAGCAACAGAGATGTTTATACTCCGTTTCAGATTCGACCAAAACTGAACACTCGCAATGGTATTCGGGTTGGCAGGAAAAAGTTAAATTCAGCAACGCTCGAAAACGCCCGTTTGTTTTTTTAAATTAAATTAAGCTGATGCATTTTTTAAGAAACGTTTCGCGCTTGCAGTTCCGAACATCAATCCATGTTTCAAACAAATTCGGGTTTTAATATTTCAAAATTTCCCTGCTTGTAATGCACTACACAAGATTCGGCGTGTTCAGTATGTAAAACGGCTACAATTTTAATTTTACACCATACTTTTCGTCTGAATGAAGGTATTGTTCTAAAAGTCAAGGTTTGCGTTCGGAACTGGCAAAATAGCATTGCGTTCGTTCAGAATCGGTAAAATCGCAGTTTTGGAGCAAACCTACGAGTAGTTTTGGAGCGAACCTACGAAATTTCCGTCAAAGACGTCCTTAGGAATTGAATTATCAGTAAAATGGCGGATAACCGTTTGTTCTCGAAGCAACCGTGGTACAACAATGTAAATATCGTTGCAATTTATTCAACAATTTGTACATTCTTTCTTAATTTGAACATTTGTGCGCATATTTTTTGTAAAAATTTTAAAAAATTAGTTTAGTAGACAAAAGTAACACTCTATGTTCTACGTTTTTATCAGTTAGTTTCGCTAAATTCTACAATAATACGCATCAGATGCTATAGTTTAAGTCCGATGCTATAGTTTAAGTCCGCTATTATAAGCAACACCGACATTTGCTTCAAAAGTAAAATATGTTGAAAGTTTACGGTTTGACACAATTCAAAATAATCTATTACGAAACCGGAAACATTCCGGTCTATGAACCAAAACAGAAACGTAATTAAATTTTAGTCAAAATTTCAGAACATCGTTGCCTAATACCTAGGCAGGCAAGTTTTAAATAGACTAATATTTTCAAACGATATACGGTAGGTATAATATCCAATAGAAACACGCCCCGGGGCTTGGCCAATACCAGGGCATTTCCGCTCATTGATAGACAGACCAATACTTAATTTGCCGGTGCCTAGCCGGGAAAAAATTTTAAACGCAATCTTCAAATGAATCGATGCGTCTTGAAGACTTAAAGAAAAATCCGGCATGCCCATCATGAACAAAGTTTATAAAACATGTACTTCCATTCATTTTAACGCTATACTAAATAGAATACCGATTCAACTTTTTATTATTTAACAAAAACGTAGCCAGCGACAATTTTACACAATTTCCCATTGACACCGGAGGGTACCGGTCACGGCCCCGTCCCCGGTGTCTTAGGCCCAGGTAAAAATTCTGGTCCAACGCTACCCCAGGCCAGCTCTAATAACAAATGGCACATAGTTACGTATATTTTTTTTTCAGACATACTGGGTGAATTTGTACATCTATCAGTTCATCGACGAAAGTAAGAAATCTGTACCCAACTATCCATTGAATGAAAAGTGGCCTATCCTACAAACTTTGACGAGTTGAGTTCAACGATAACCCTTGTATGACTGCCGGTTCAAAAGTTATGGCCCGCGAAATTATATATAGTGTACACAAGCGCAGATTTGACGAGGAAATATCTATCATTCATTGGTTCATAAAATATACATATACGTATATATGTATAACATAAATAGTAAAAGTTGAAATTTTTTTAAAGCGCTATAGCTTTCGAGCTAGGGGCCCTGCAGCCTTACAAATGGCACTGCTGAACTCAGCGCGTCGAAACATATAAAACAAGCTACTTTTCATTAAATTCCCGACGGGTTCCAGATTCCCTACCTCCGTCCAAATTCATAACCTGCTCAACTCAACTGGACCGACCCTCACACACACACAGTCAAACAATATTTCAATGTAAACTGTTGAGCACGGTTGACGTATATCGAATATATATGTATACCATATTCACTCCTACCTAAAGCCAATAAAATACATAGCTAATTCTAAATTTAACTACGTATACATTGATAAATATGTGATTTCAACGAAGTCACAATATTGTCATAGACGCCGGTTTTAAGGGTGTTCACTTAAACCGCCTTGAGTTTCCTAAGCAATTTTGATACAAACGCAAGTACCATACACAGCAAACATGTTCTTAAAAATAGAAACCTTTCATCTGCCGCAGTTTTACTTAAAACTGCTTTCACAAAACCCCACTTGCACAGTGCAACCCAATATTCTCGCGGTACACATAGATCAGCCTGAATTGAATGCATAACTGAACTGCTTACACATATACGAGTATGAATATACTCATTCTTGAAATGTATGAATATACTATTGGAAGCATATTTTTTTTAAATTGGCAGACGGTATTTCTTTTGTGAATAATAATTATGCGATGATTTACGTACGTTTGTAATTCAAAAACTCCACTACGCAGGACATCTCTAACTTTTGCTGGACCAGAAACACGACTGCAATAGTAGGTTAGGTTTTCAGTGAAAAACGTAGCGAGAGGATGCTGCCTGGCTCTGTCTTACTTTGCCCACATTTACAGTTTAAACTTACGCTTTGGTTTAGGCCAACGCTTAAAAATAAGCTTACACTATAGGAAAGTCTTTCGCCATATACCTAGCCTGCTGTACGCGGCTGAGGGGATTCCGGAAGTGTGACAAGAGCCGAGTTAGATGCGGCCCAGCTGTTTTAGTATGCGGATCCATTACAGCTGCAAAGAAACATCAAAAATAAAGCTTAAAATCTTACACTTTAATAAAATGGTCGTAACGGCGAGCCGTTTTGATTTAACATACAATACCAAACCCACAATGTTTTCAACGCAGAAGATGGTTCAAAATTTCAGATCAAGCACAACTGCACAACTCGTTTACGAAACCCGTCGTGTGCAGTAACTTTCGACCCACACTCCAATCACTCAAAAGCGGACCAGCATGATATATATATATATATCAGAGTGCAACCGGAATTACAATTTACCGGAACCGGAACCGGAATTTGAAAATTTTACCGGAACCGGAACCGGATCCGGAACCGGAAAGTGAAAAATGCATTTCACCAAAAATTTCATTTTAATCTTATTTTTTGCTCTATTATTTGTGAAATAACCTTAGTCGAACATAGGTATTTATTTTATTTGTTGTATTTTAGATTTTCATCATCGACTGAAGTGAAATCCACCATCAATGGCTTATATTCGGAGTACAAGTGGCTTTCAAAAGAGATTCTTAAAAATTAGCAAAGTTAAGAAAACGGCCAAATTATAACACCGGAATTTTTAAATCCGGTAAAAATTTACCGGAACCGGAAGGTGAAAAAATTCCGGAACCGGAATTCCGGTTGCACCCTGATATACATACATATATATATATATATATATTGATTTGAACTTACGTGCTATACTTATCAGAGCATGACAACAAATAATTCACGATCATTATTCAGTAATTAACATTATGCAATCGTGGTCCGTTGGCTTTATTTTACAAACTTATGGAAAAGTTAGTTATCTACGCATATACGTGTATATACATAATGTCAGCTAAAATGTAGCTAAAAAATCATAAACGCACTTGACTAAACGATCAAAACCCGACAACACCGCTAAAGAAAACCCCAATTTGTTTAAAAGACAACGTAAATGCAGCGACCTCTCAACCCAAGTATATAAAAATCAAAAACAACCGAGCCAACACAACGCATTAATGATGAATTTGTGTACGAGAATAAGCACGCAAATTATGTTGCATTTAGCAAAGTGAAACAAATACAAAATAATCAAGCATGTGAAATGGCAAAAGCGGTTCCTATTCCTATATAAACACATCGGACGCGCAAGTTTCTCAAACCAACATCTGGCAAAAAATTTAGCCATGAACCTGAACCTGTCTTAGGGTGGCGCTATACTTTTGATCAGGACGTACGGCGCCGTCCATCACCCGTGCGTCACGACACGGTATCGTGTGCAAATTAAAATATATATGCCATCAAAAACTTCACTTTATTTTCTTTTTTGCTACGTTATTGGTGAAATAACCTTAGTTGAAGTTAGGTATTTACGTACTTAATCTGTTGCATTTCACATTTTCATTATCTACCAAAGCGAAATCTACCATAGATGGTTTATTTTGGGTGATTGTCAAGGTTAATATACTATACTAATGAAATATACGTATTGTACGTCTATCGTCCTTTTATAGTAAAATGCTTCATTTTCGCCGACCAAAATTTAAATTCTCGTATAAATTGATCGGAACCGGAAGGTGGAAAAATGCCAGAACCGGAATTCCGGCTGCACATATATATATGTGTATGTAACGATGATTTTCAAAGCTTAATCTAACTTCCAGCGAAGTTTGAACGAAACACAGACGACACAGGTTATGTAGTATAACACTCTTGGTCCTAAACTACTTAACTGCGCATATTTAGTTTTCAGTAAACTTTTTTGAAATTCAATAAATTTTAAATTTCACTATTTGAACCATACAAGCCGACATAAGGCATCTCACGACAATAAAGAGACTTATTATTATTATTATTTAATACAACGACTAAACTGTCTGAAACCGTTTTTATATACGTTAAGAAATTCGTACATAATAAACAGACAGTGATGTAGCCACGGTTTAATTTTAGAACTGTATATATTGTATATCACCATGTCATAAATCCTGTAAAAGAGCCGTTTGTTTGTCGTCTCTCGTCAAATTTCGACAGGGACGACATCCCTTACCATCACCCCCGTATTATTCAACACATATATCTACGGGTTTAATCAATTGATCCAATTGAAATTATATATATATGGTATTCTCAAGGCCCGCTGGGAAAACTTGTTTGGTATCGTCGAAAACTCACACGACCGCATAATATGTCTGTTACTATAAGTTCATGTGGACGACTATTGTGCCTACGGCCCAAACAAACTATACCGGGCCTGGGTCTACTTACTAGGCATACGCGTAAACCTAATTTTAAGCCTACACGTAAAATATTAATTCAAGTCCATAATTTCTCTGTCTCCCAGTGTCAGGCCCTTATATATTACTTGACGTCGCGATGTCAGCCGTGCCCACCAATACAGACGACACCTAGTTCGACTTACTGCTAATGGCTTAAGATGCTGGAAGAAAAATACATCTTAATAAAACCCAATAAAACAAAATATAAAATTGTATACTGTATATATATGTATACATATAAAGAACAAATATTAGCAGACGCAGCCATTTCAAACAAGTAAACAGAAACGCTCTTTTAATCATCATATTTGTTAAATTTCATAATTTTCCAGAGGCAAACGACGTTAAATGTTCCCCCATTGAATTGCTGATAATCTCTTCAGTGACGGCTAAAGTTGAATTAGTCACAGCGCATAACATATAAACCACAACAATACACACGTTAACAACTTAAAAATTACTGCCCAACTAGAGTTTTCCGAGCGCAGGGATGGACGGTCTTGGTCAAAAAACGAGATCGAGACTGAGACCCAACCTAGTGAGACCGAGACTTTTGGTCTCGGTGTCGATCAATTTTTAACCGTCACCGAAAATAAAAACATTTTTCACACAAAAGTTTTGAATATTTTTATCTGCGCTGAATTGCCGTTTAATTCATGCAATTAAGCGAATAAATCGCCGCTAAACTTTATTTTTTATATACTTTATTTACCACTTAGGAATGATGGCACAAACGTAGGGAATGACCGGAACCAAAATTTTGCATTTAAAGGATCCGGATCTTAGAAATTGCAGAGATCCGATCCCTACATAAACGCAACGATTGAAAAACTTTCGCAAAATTATCTCCTGCTGCAAATAACAGACGTTGTGCGCATATGAAAATGAACTTAAATGAAAACATTACTTTCTGATCAACTCTGAAAAACGCTCATTCACATTGCTTGTAATGTACAATTTTGTTTGCTTCTTCATTTCCACACCCCCATGCCTAAGCTGAAGCGTAAACCTAAGCCTTAGCCATCGTTATCATAATGTAGTTTAATAAATCATTTTGAGGGAACTTGAGACTTCGTTAAAACAGTCATAGTGTTGAATGAAGTAAACAATTTCCCAATTTTAGTGGTTAACGCATGTATATTTTTATAGTCTAAAATACAAACAAAACATTGCTGCGTCCTGTAATCAACTCAAATTAACTCAGCTAAGAGCAATTGTCCATCGCGTTCTCACCTGTTTTGTCTCGATTTACAAACCACCAAGACTAAAGAAAGGCGAGACCAACACCAGCCGAATCCCGAGACCGCCCATCCCTGGCCCCTGGACCTGGACTTTTAGCTTGCAGGAGCCGGGCCTAACCCCGGGGCGCATTTCTAGACCCAACTACTTCACAAATTAGTGAATTCAACTATAAGCGCACAGCTAAAATTTTAAAAAGGCACGGGTCACGTCAAATAAAAATTTCGAACAAATCTCTTGCGTTACCTGTAAACAAACCTAAAAACTCGAGGACAAAAATCCGAAATCCAGGCTGACTTCTAAAACCACGCTTGGCTACACCCTTAAATTCAACCTGTTTTCAGTAAGGCGTTCAATTTCAACGAAACCTGTGTCCGTCTCGGCATATATATACACGCCAGGGTGCAACCGGAATTCCGGTTCCGGTAAATTTTTACAGAATTTAAAATTCCGGTGTTAGAACTTGGCCGTTTTCTTAACTCTGTTAATATTTAAGAATCATTTGAAAGCCACTTGTACTCTGAATATAAGCCATTGATGGTGGATTTCACTTCAGTTGATGATGAAAATCTAAAATACAACAAACAAAACAAATACCTATGTTCGACTAAGGTTATTTCACAAATAATAGAGCAAAAAATAAGATTAAAATGAAATTTTTGGTGAAATGCATTTTTCACTTTCCGGTTCCGTGAAAATTTTCAAATTCCGGTTCCGGTAAATTGTAATTCCGGTTGCACCCTTATACACGCCTATCAAGCGACATGTCGAAAAAAAGCCACAACAGCTAAACAAAAACTAATACAAAAACTAAACGCAAACTGGACCAACTTTCAGTGTATGTAGGCTTTCAAACTACCCAGCATAGCCCTTACTCCACTCGACCGGTGTCACAGTGACCCAAGCCAATTTCAAAACGAAGAAACCTATAGTCATTGCTAGACTTTCAAGCCTAATTCGAATATTACGTACCACTTGAACAATATGTATGAACTTAATTTTGCGCGGAACACGCGCCCGGTCCGTCTATTATTACCTACCTAAGAACAAGTGCTGACCACTGGTTATACAACTATAGCGGGTGAAGCCATACGTACCATTATTACCTATATATAATGAATTTTAGAGTGGCCAAACAAACAGACCATTACATTTGCGATTACCAATGTTGGCTTGTTTTGCTACATACGTACCGTATGCCAAATCGAATGATTATAGACGTAAACTACGGCCTAAGAGCTCATATCTAACTTAGAATTTACCAATTTCGCTCGACTTAATTTTTGCACATCGTTTCTCACAATATGGTTCATTTTGCTAAAATTCATGAAATTAACGCCGAATGTTGTTAAAACGTCTGTTAAAACATATTACTGATTTTTACTTTTTGCCACACCTTAAAAATTTCAAAAACACTTAAATTTTTACTTTATTAAAGACAAAACAAAAAGCGCAACCGGTCACCAGCCAATCAGAAAACCACCTGAGCACTAATAAATATTGAAAGAACGAAAACCTGACACCCACAAATCTCAAATTCGTGATACGATAAACTGAATACACCTCAATATTCTCTAATTTAGAGTTAAAAATAATCACGTTCAAGCACACTACAAAGATATATATGGTGTCACGCAATTGTCCATGAAAACTTCAGTTCGAAATTGATCGTTTCCGACACACTTTTCTACGATCACCCAATCACTCTGTCAGTCGTCCATACTGCGCTTAAAAGACTCCGTTTTACAGCTAACCATCTTAAAAATAAACAGTTGTTCTTCTTAAACCTAATCTGTTACGTAGGTACCTAAAACAGCCTGTTGTCACAAACTTCAGTTTTCATCACAGAAACACGCGTGCTATGTATATAGCGCAAAAACGTTTCGCAAGTCAAATTAGACACTATTTGATGCTGCTTATAATTCGCCAACAACTTTGAATACCGTAACAAGCCTAGCAATCCGTCCGTTTATTGAGCGTCGAATCACACCCGTTAGTTTTAGGTTTATTAGCGGCGGTTCGTCGCTGTAAAAGGTGCCCAGAGCACATAGAAAGCTGAACCGAGAAACCATCTAATCTACTACTGACTAGATTCTTTGTGCTACTTAAGGTTGCAATGTGAAAGCTCTATGCGCATGCACACGCGAGAATCACTCACACGTTTCCTTAATACACCAAATTAAATTTAATCCTTGGATAAGCAACACAGGATAATCTGCATACGACCGTACAAGCAATATTCGGTTGATGAAGATGTAATGAAAATATGTAGAGGTATCAGGGTGTGCGGACCGGTTACCAAAACAGGGAGCCGGAACTGGATAGTAAAAAAATTCAGCTTGAGCTCGATACCGGAGCCAAACAATTATTGTATGTTTCAAGAAAAAGACACCTTAACCGCGCTAATTTTGCTGGCCTCTCCCCAGTGTGTAAACAGATAGTAAAAAACGGAAACGGATGTTGATTAAAATACATATATAAAAGGAAAACAGATATCGATGTATATATAAAAAATTTCCCAAATGTTATATTTTTCTGCCAACACAAACACAATTGAGCGTGCATATATTCATCAATCTCTCAAAAATTTAAAAGAGAATGGCGGATGCATCGAAATTTTTAAAATTTTGGATTAATTTCGTAATATTTATTTTAAGTCCAGCATTTGCAGCTATTCTGTAACAAAAATGGCCAGAATATATATACGTGAATTTTGATTTTTACCGGAAGTAAGTAGGCATAAATTTATCAGCAATAAACATCACAAAATTTGTATTGCATGCTTGTAAAACAGGAGCCGGATGTCGAAGATATTCGTACTACAAAGAAATGAAAATGAGCAGTGCACAAATTTGGATGCGGTACACGGTTAACATCCGTTTCCTGTTCCGTCTGGTCGTACCCTGCTAAACATACTTATCTAGATACAATTGTGGCTGAGCTTATGGTTTTAAGGGTGTGACCGGATATCCGGTGCCGGTGGTTACCGGTATAAACTCAACAGATACCAAACTTTTACCGTAGTGACGCTGAATATCATAAAACTGTTTTCGCGACGCTTGAACTTCCAGGCAAGTCAAGAAGTCCGATGTTTTACACACTGAAGAAAAAATAAAATATTCCAGCTAACAAGTAAGTTCAATTCAGTAATCGTACGTATACAATTGCGCGATTCAAAAAGTTAAAACCAGAGCACAAACTACGACGGTATATTCGGAAAATATCAAGTACCGGCAAAAAATTCACTATCCGGCTCCCGTGAATTAATAAAGGTACTCAAGATCCCCAAAATACTGTTCGCTTAACCGTGATTAATTAAGGCCTACACTGGCGAAGGTCAAATACTTGCCGCATAGTGAAAAGCTATCCGAAACACGGTCTTTATAAAAAATAGGACTATTCGTCACAAGCCTTGTCAAATCTTGAGCATCTTCATATTGATTACGTCGTCATTGCATTCAGGTCTCGGTAATAAAATCCACGTTATGGCATGTGTTAATAGTTTAACATTTGAACGTAAATACGTAATAAGATATCGCTCTAACGAAAGTGTTCGTACCAATCCTGAGTGAACCGTGTTTCCTGCTCACCACAATATATGCGCAGGTAACAGCCTGGGATCGACCGGATATAATTTTACAAGCCCGATGTTAACCGGATATAAGATATAATTTTGTACACTGTTGGTGTTGGAAATATTTCAGTTGTGCAAAAATATGTATTTATGGATTTAAGATTAATTGTTGGTTTGGCTTTTTCATTACATGTTAGTGTCCAGTCTGGACTTGCTCGGAACTGCAGTCGCTGTAAGCAGCAGAGAAAAACATATGGTATACATACTTAGTGTTCGTACTTACGTATTGGCAACATGATTCAACGACCGCGCACTTGCTTCAACAGCTAACTCAACTGCTTCAGACGAGTCAGTCATGCTGCATGGAAACAAATTCAAAATTTAGATATTTTATATAAGTATGTATTAACGACGACTCTAAAAACAAAATAAGCAATATTGTATCATCTGGTCCGGTACATGGCATATGTATGGCAATCTATACTTTACCTACACTTAACGGGTACATACTGTAAGGTTGTGCTATTTTGTGCGCAATGTAGGTGTTTGTGTTATGTTAGTGTGAAGTAGTCGAAACAATTGACCACGGCTGTATTCTTGGGATGGGCGGTTTCGGTCTCGGACTCGACTCGGTTTCGGCAACTCTCGGGATTTCGCTGGTCTCGGTCTCGGCTTCGATCTCTGTCTCGGTCTCGGACTCACTACATTTCATGAGTCTGGTGGTTTGCAAACCAAGATCAAAAAGGTGAAAAAGAGAGAGCTGATGAAAAGACACAGCGCGTGAACCACTATAAATTGCTACGTATTTGTTTACGGTATTCAATAGTAAGACTGTTTAATGAAGTCCTAAGTTCCATCAAAGTGATTATTTTCATACAATTATATGTATGACTCAGGCTGAGGTTTACACTTAAGCTTAGGCATGGGGGTGTGGAAGTAAACAAATAAAATTGCACAGCACAAGCAAACTGAATGAGCTTTTTGCAGATTTGATCACCAAGTTGTTTTCATTAATATTGGCACTGACAGTAGCATGATATAATCCGCTTAAGTTCATTTTCATATGTGCGCAACGACTTTTATGATTGGAGCTAGAGATTGTTTGTGAAAGTTTTTTGCGCCACCATTCCCAAGTAATAAATAAGGTAAAAAATAAAGTTAGCGGTGATTTATTAGTTTAACTGTATGAAATAAACACCCATTCTGATCAAATAAAAAATGTTCAAAACTTGTTAAAACTCTTTTTATTTTCGGTGATGGTCAAAAATTAAAAGAGACAAAGACCAAAGTCTCAGTCTCGGTCTACCGTCCATCCCCGCTGGATTCTAACCAGCTACCTTTGGCTAGCCGGACCAAAGCTCTTGCCTACTGAACTATAGCGGCACTGCTTCAACTACTGTGTTAGCTATAGTAGACGATGTTTACAAGTGTACTAGGGTCCTGTGGTTGCTTAACAACCAGTTCCACCGCCATCAATTGCCGCGGACACTGTTTATGCCCTCCTATGGCCGCTAACGCTTGCAAATTCAACCTTTATGTGACGTTACCGGTCGCTTTATTGAGCGAAGCGAAAACTGCGAAGCGTTTTATGTTTTGTTCTTGGGGGTCGAAAGGTGGATGTCCGTCCGTCAGTCTGTCTGTCCATCCGAAAAGAATCTCAGGAACGGCTGAACTAATTTTGATAAACTTTTTTGTTTGAAAGCCAATTATCCTGGGGTGCTAACCTCGCATTGGGGTTTTAAACTTTTAAGCCGTTTATTAGCTACAGGCGAATTTGCATAATTAATAAAGCCTAAATTAGGACTTTCCACAATATTTCTCTAAATTATTACAGTTAGAAGCAACCTAATTTTAGCATTAAAGGGTTTTTGGGTGCAAGGAATCTGCGTAGACTATTTACAAACCTCCAAAACCGATAATTGAACAGTTAGCTAATAGATAATTTGCATATCAGCATAGTTTATAAGCCTAAACTAGGACTTTTTACAATATTTCACTAATTATTAAGGTTAAAAGCAACATAATTTCAGCACGAAAGGGTTTTTAGGTGCGAGGAATTTGAAGAAATTGTTTACAAACCTCCAAAACTGATAATTAAATAGTTAGCTAATAGATCATTTGCATATAAGCTAAATTGACAAGACAAAACTAGGACTTTTTAAATTATTTCAATAATTATTATGGTTTACTGAAGGTTTTTGTGTACGAGGAATCTGAATAAATTGTTTACAAACGTCTAAAACCGATAATTGAGTAGTTAGCTATAAGCCTAAATTAGGCGTTTTTACAATGTTTCACTAATTATTAGGGTTACAAGCAATCTAATTTCAGCAATAATGGGTTTTCGGGTGCGAGGAATCTAAATAAACTGTCTACAAACCTTTAAAACCGATAAATGAATAGTTAGCTAACATTTAATTTGCATATTACCTTAATTGCTTACGTGTGTTCGAGCTTCGCTCAATAAATGTAGTCCCACTACGACTGGTATATATATATATATACTTGTTTAAGTTATGTCAATTTAACTAATTTATGAATGTGCCGTTATTCCGCCTTATATATACTATTCCTATTATCGTTGTGATAAGTTGGGTAGGCTAGGGTACGACAGTTTTTCAGTTTTTAGTTCTCAGCAGCTGAAAATGAGGGATGCTCCCAATTGGTTTCGAACTCGGTCGACAGATTTTTCAGTCCAGCGCGCTATCCACTGAGCCACGCCGCCTCACAATCAACTGCTGAGTTTTTCTGTTTTTATGCCTTATAAGAACCTCAACATTATACACATGTATCTTGGTTCTTCAATGTTTTACTGCTGCTGCATATGAAGGCACTACATATGCAGCAGTGTTTTTACCGATGTACAGCATGAGCATGAGGTTTTTATTTGCCTCCATGAATCCGCATGTCACATCCCCCGGTTTTTCTACAAGGTCGTCCCTTGACCGCCAACTTACATATTTTTGGTTCTATCGCGGCGGTTTGCCATTGCGGTCCCATCGTGGTCACCATGTGATAAGTTTGGTAGACTAGGGTACGACAGTTTTTAATTCTACGTTTTCTGCAGCTGAAAATAAGGGACGCTCCCAATTGGTTTCGAACTCGGTCGACAGATTTTTCAGTCCAGCGCGCTATCCACTGAGCCACGCCGCCTCACAATCAACTGCTGAGTTTTTCTGTTTTATGCCTTATAAGAACCTCAACATTATACACATGTATCTTGGTTCTTCAATGTTTTACTGCTGCTGCATATGAAGGCACTACATATGCAGCAGTGTTTTTACCGATGTACAGCATCAGCATGAGTTTATTATTTGCCTCCATGCATCCGCATGTCACAATCGTTATTTCGTATATTCTGGGTTATTTTTGCTTGTGCATTCCGTTTTCCTATTCTAAGTCCTTATATCTTCCAAAAATATTCCCAAAAGAAAACCCTCCTCCACTTTTATGCCAACTTTTCGAGTTCACTACTTAACCCCGATTTTGACCTAATTTCGAGTATCCCGGAATTTCGTAAAATTGCGTTGTTTGCTATTCAAATTAATATCGATCACGTTATTTGGTATGCGCTGCCGTATTGTTCGTTCGTATTACTCATATTAAGCTCGCAAAACTCGGTCTTAACGCTCCAGAACTTACTAACCTAAAAATCGAATCACCTACGATAGCCGTGCCAAGAATTCATCGTTTTCGGGTATTTTATGCTCAAAACAGGACCAAATTGCGACGTTCAAAGTTGACACTCGACACGCACCAACAGGCCCGTGGTCAGCACAGTTGCTAGGTGAGGCGGCTAAAAAATTTTCAGAAGTGGTTTTTTGTAGAGGTGTCAAACTTTTTCCAGGAAGGCTCACCGACGATTGCGGGTATACGCGGTGTAGCTTGTGTATGTGCAGAGAATGCAATGTTAAAACACATACTTGCTCCTGCACATATAGCACAAGACAAAACTTTAATATCGACCGCGTGTTGTCATGGGTAGCGCGGTTAACTCACGAGCTAGAGGTCCGATGTTCGAATTCCGGCGTCGCCATATGGTTCGGAGAAACTTAGGGGAAAACGATGCACATTCGCAGTACTTCGGAGAAAGGGGTCGTCCCGACCGTGCAGTTCTGACAACGATAATGTATAATTACAGGAAATGTTATTTGACTGCACAAACATAATACGTGTACAGCGCAGACCGTATCAAACTTGCTCTTGCCTTCCTCTGTAAAATTTGGCATTAGAAATTCTGTTACATATGTTGATTTTATTTGCTTGCGTATGCCACAGCAAAAAGCGTTTGTCAAGGATACACTACTACCACGTATATAAATTCACTAGCTACGTAGCTTTCTCAACACGATTCTTTCGAATAGAAAAAACAAGTCTGCTGAATTTTCAGTCGACGTTTATGACATGAACGCAATGGCGGATCCATGGGGGGCCACCCCGGCCGTGGCCCTCCAACAGCATCGCGACAAAAATTATATAGGAATTTTGTGCCAATAGGTCACACTTTTAACTTTAATCTACTGGTGAAATTTTTTGTTTGGCAGCGCCTAGAGGCGTGAAATAAAACACGTTATACGTGTTTCACGTGATAACTGTGGAAGCCGGGACACGCTTTGTTTTATGTTGATTCTACATCAACGTCAATTTTTAGATCCACAGACTGAATGAACAGACAAAAGTCGAATATCATACGGCATTCACCTACAAACCATGATTTCAAAGAAACAATGCACACAAGCACGCGAGCAAGATAAACTGTGGGACAACCAGGGAAATATCATACGATATCTGAAATTTTGTAGAAATATCATATGACATTCTGCAGGACTGTTTAGGAGTACCATACGAAATTCTGTGAGATATTACGGTAATGTTCATAGTCTGATGGACAAACGGGGATCATGTGATATTCCATCGAAGTGGCAAATACTATCATAAAGGTTTACGTTTCGCCGCTGTTTACTAGCTCTTAACGCACAGGTAAGGTGTACATGAACAACAGGATGGGAATGTATGTCCCTCAAGTTTTTCGACTCCAAAAAGGAGTTTGCCAGCTGTAAAGTATACATGCAAAGGTTGAGCAAATTTTCTTACTCCCCTCGCTTGCTCGAAAGAAATTTTTAGCGAGCTCCATCCTCCCGACACGAAATACTGGCTAATCCCCTATGCAACATAACTGGGGCAGTCTGGAAAACGTTTTGTCCCTATTCCAATATCGAGTAACATTTTGTCTACACGTAAATCCGCTGTCAAGTTAAAAAAAATTTGAATTGTCTGCTATCTTAATGTGATATCCACTATTTGTACTGCAATATCATACGATATTCGAAATATCGGTCGTCAGTACCATATGACATGTTTGAAAATGTCTGCAAGTTTGCGGTAAACTAGCATGAATGTCCTGTAGAATCATTCGATACTAAAATTTAAAGTTTGAATTATTTGTACCTACTTTTAGGAATATATATTTAGGCAGAACTTTCACCACAAATAGAAAAATAGACTCTAATTTAGTATTCGGAATCACTTACAGCTAAATTATCTGACTTTTCGTTTATATTATTCGTGCGCATAAATTACACTGTCTTGCATAACATACGTGATTTTTGGTAGAATTTCGGAATATCGTATGATATTCCCATAAATGTTCCGCGGCATCATGTGACATATTGCTGTTTGTATACGATGATTTCTGGAGATGCGGAATTTATACGCCAATATCATGCGGCATTCACATTTTGTCTACAAGCCGCTATTCAGATCACAAAATTTTATGTTGACGTCGAATCAGCATGGGACAAAACGTGTTCATTGATACCCCAGTTATAACGTGAACCCCGCATAAAATATTAACATGCAAAGGTTGAGCATATTTTTTACTCTCCTCGCTTGCTCGAAAGAACTTTAGGCGAGCTCCATCCTCCCGGCACGAAATCCTGCCCCTTTGCAAATACTTTAGCTATTAATACAAAAATTCGTGTATATATACAGTTTGTTACTGTTATTTGCTCGATTGGAATTGGTCATTTTAAGCGTGTCGTATAGAGCGTAGTTCTTGTTTTAAATACATGTAAAATTTAAAAACTATATTATAGTAGCTCTTTCCACAAGGCAGGAACCGTGGTGGCTTCAGAAATTTCCTTTCAGAAGAAACCTCCAAATATTCACATGACTTGCTAGTGTTTTTGAAATTTTTCCAGGGGAATATCATGATATTTGAAATTTTGTGAAAATATCACATGACATTCTGCAGGTCGTATCATATGATATTCTGTGAGACATTGCGGCAATGTTATACATAATAGTCTGATGGATAAGCGGGGATTATCACGTGTGATATCCCATCGAAGTGGAAAATTGCATCATTACGTTTCGCCGTTATTGGTAAAGGTGCATATAAAAACAACATGGGGATGAAATATTAACATGCAAAGGTTGAGCTAATTTTCTTACTCGTTTCGTTTGCGCGAAAGAAATTTAGGCGAGCTCCATCCTCCCGACACGAAATCCTGACCACACCCTTTTGCAAATACTTTAGCTATTAATACAACAGTTTGTGTATGCAGTTTGTTTCTGCTGTTTGCTCGATTCTGATTGGTCATTTTAAATTATGGAATATCCACGTAATAGTGCACGCGCTACTGCAAAAAATGTCTCGGTCTGAGTATGGCTCGACGTCGTTTTAACACACTCTATTACGAGACCACTATAATTAATGTCCGGTAGTCCCTAACGAGGACATAAAGACATATTGCACTGTGTTCATATATCGTCGCAAACATGCTTAACAACAACTTAATTTTTGTCACCACCCTCGGGCGGTGACTCTTGTTTTGGTTAGCGGCAATCTTGAAAGAAATATGTGTTGTAAGTATATGAGGACGTTTTTAAAAGTTTCATGGCGAATTCTAAGCAAAATTTTTAACAAATATACACCTTTCCTATGCCTTTTCAGGGCGTAACTTTCACAGTTAAAGCGTTATGCTAGTAGCTTATGATCTATCAAAACTGGTTAAAAGCTTTAAAATAATAGGCATTAATTTTGACCGGTTTTTATGTTATGAACCAATGTATGCAACGGGGCCGTATAACAGAGAATAAGCATATTCCTAAACCTATACCTAAGATCAAGTCTAAGAATGAACTATATCTAAGACTAAACATAAGCAAAAAATATGTCAAAAAATAAGCTTAGTCGATGGCAGTCCCGCAGAAATTCATTGCGCTCCCTTTTTTACGCTGGCCTGTGATACTACAAACTAAGACTAACTGCGACTAATTTTCGCAGTTCACAATTATTGAACTTTTTAAAACGACTAGTTTCGGCCTTGCTGATGATGAATATTGTAAATTTGCTTACATGCTAAGCCGAACAATATAAAAAGCTGAGGCGACCCTGTCATGGGCATTCGTGCAGCCAATTAGCAGCTCTGCTATGATAACCCAACCCAACAGCACCTTGCTACACACTGCGCCGAGAGTACGACTGCAAATATCGCCGTCTGTTGAAGCATTACTCGTAGCTTCACTAACTACAGGTCACATAGATGGTCCGTTTTGCTACCGTAGGGATGCGATTTTAATGTCTAGGTACTTGGCATGCAATAGGTGTACCAAGGCGTGAATTTGAATAATCAGAAAACCGAAACTGCAAAAGAAATATACTGTTAAAAATTAACTTTTTCAAACTGCAATCTAAACCGACTCCACATGCGCATTCTTTGCATGCACAAAAAGAATTTTGTTAAGCAAGAAAATGTAGTTGAGAGCCCATAGAATGATTTTGTTAAAAATCCATCTAGATATTGTGATATATACTTGAGAAAATGGTATTTCTGCATCACTGCATAAGTACTTCTTGTAGAATTTTCAGCACTTTATATATACTCATTTTGCTGGAACGCTAATATACAAAACGATTTATGGCCGGCAAAGGTTATTTGAACAATGTAAAAATTGCAAATTTTTGTCGGTATTAACGAGGACCTTAGGACCTCAGCAAATGAACTTTTCAAAAATCTATATTTGGGAGCAGAATATTTTTAGGCTCACGAGAAGCCCAAAAATGCAAATATTGTCAGATATTCAATCTTAATAAATGCTGGCTTGCAAGATCTAAAAAATCTATCTTTCGCTTCTGCATGTGTATAAAATTTTTCTGAATTTGATGTTTCGAGAAAAAGTCAATATAAATTTTTTCATTGCTTTGTTTGACTCGCGGTGACCGTATATTTGCCATTCAGGCAAATGCCTTGTTTATCTAATGTCCCAAATCCTTTCGGACAGTGTCGGGACAATTAATAGTGTCTACGTACCGTAGACAATTGTACATACACGCTAGTTGCAGCTTCGATTTGTACACAGATCACCACCGGCTGGTTGGACAAATTTAACATTAGCAAAAAATTAGTCTTAAGCTTAAGCTACTATGTTGCAGGCCGGCACAAAAACGGTATGCCCCTGATCTTCGCACCCGCCGATAACGCAAACGTCATAGTGTGCTAAATCATATGAGCTGCCTTTTCATCAAAACTACGCCTCGTTCAATTTGGAAACGAAGCGTTTCCCACGGGACTTTAACAGAATAGGCTTAGGATTTAGATAAAATTTATTTATACTTACTTCATTTTTTTCGACGTATGAGGCAATTTTGCCGAATAATTATATCCGAACATCAACAATTAAATTTTCTATTTAGGATATGGTAGACTCGATTGTGTTTTTTGGGTTTTCGAACCTCAATTTTTGTTTCTAATGCACTTATTTTAACTGGTTGCTCTAAAGGAAGTAATCTGGCCACAAATTGATTGTTATGAGGGTAAAGCATGCAATTCCAAAATCACTATTTATAATCCAAACAAATATATTTTTATAAAACTTCGCCAAATTTCAATAAGCCGGCTCCGATCCCGTTTTCGGTATTTTGCAATTCCCGTTACACCCTGTCCGATAAAGATGTTATACATCTAACTGTCGCTGCCAAATAGCACGTGTTTTATAACACTATTTTTATTAAATACAAATAAACGCATAACACTGTTCACACAATGTACGAATAACAACTTATTTCACCACAACACTTGAAACATTTTCCTATTGCCAAATAGTTTCCTGTTACGCACACTTAATATACTTGCCCTTGAATTACTTATGCGGAGTTCACGTTATATTAACTGGGGCAGCCTGCAACACGTTTTGTCCCTATGACTATAGCTGGTAACATTTTGTCTGATCGTTTATCCACTATCAGACTCGAAAAATTTGAACTGTCTGCTATCCTGATGCGGCATCTATTGTTTGTACTGCAATATCATATAATATTCCAAGTATTGTCTGCGAGTATCATATTATATATTTGAAAATGTCTGCAAAGTTGTGGTAAAACTAGCTTGATTGTCCTGTAGAATGTCACACGATAATAAAATTTGAATTATTCGTACTTATAGAAATAATTTTGGGAAATATTCAGCGAGAAAACGAAACCTTGAAGCTAATTTAACCTGCGAAATCATTTAATGCTGCATTATCTAACTTTTTACTGTGTTATTAGCGCGCACAAATTCCATTATCCTGTATAAATATCATAAAATTTTAAATCTCGTCAATATATTGGAAAGGTAAAAGTATCCCCGTTGTCCGAGTATCTCAGAGTTCCAAATCTGAGCTAAGTCACTGCTGCCCTGTTTTTCGCTGTACAGCAGTTTCAGATGTCATGCTGTGGTGGCTGTTCTGTTGTTTCTGCTGTCCCGACTATTCCAGCTGTCGTGCTCTCCCGGCTGTCTTACTGCCCAGAAGCCCCACTGTCTCAGCAATCTGAACTGTCCTGATCTATCAGCAGTCTTGCTGTCCCTGATGTCCTGCTGTTTGGCCAATCGTTTCCGGCTGTCACGCTGCCATTCTCGTATGAAAGTACGGACTCCAAGAAGCAATTACCAGATTGCTTGAATTTTATGTCGGCAAGATGTTGAAATAAAATATTTGTACGAACTATACCAACGACCAAGAATATAATCTTTAAAGCTGTGATGATAGCTGAGTTGCAGAGACATGACTAAATCGACCTCTGACTTTTATGGGTTATCCACGTATAACTGTACATAGTTTTAAAATATTGTGCACCTTCCCCTTCACTATCAAAAACGATGGTATAACCAGAACCTGATGACAAAACACACCATGTACTTATATAGCCGGGACAAAACTGAGTCCCTCGGTAGAAACTACTGACAAAAGGAAGATTCTCACTACAGTGTTACCAGAAACCGAGACGCCCCTTAAAGTAACATGGTCCGGAGATACTGTAAGCTATTAACTAGAGGTGCAGAAGTGTAACTACTTAGCTAGGCAGTTCGTTTGTTGCGCATTTATGCTTTCTACGTTTTCAAGTAATTTCTTAGATGAAAAATAACCGATAAAACGACTGATTTTCGGAATCCCATATTGACCTGAATGCGAATGTACGAAATTTTCCCAAAACACATGTTTGCTAATTTTTCTGACTTGCGAAGATGCACGAAAACTACACTAACCACGGTTACGCACAATTGCATAAGAAAGTGCTAAATGTAGTTTCCATTTATGTTCACAACTTTGATTTCTTTGTTGAAATAGGTACTTACATTAATATATTCTTACATTTTGTGACTGTAACAGGTGCTGTTTCACTTATCCTAAGGACTTCAACAATGTTTAAATAAACTATGACTCCCGTTTTCGTGTTTGCAGTTTTGTAGATGGGAATACAGAATTTGCTGCCATTGGTCAGGAAAGCTTGTCGTGAAACAAGCCTCAGTGAATTTAGAGGATACACTGTTGCTGTTGATGCGCTGTGTTGGCTTCATAAAGGCAGTATAGCATGCGCCCAGCAATTAGCACTTGGAAATCCAACGACGATGTAAGTTAGACTTGAGTACGTCGGAACTATAAATTGGTTAAATTTGGTGAGTTTGAGTTCACGTATTACATAGTGCGCATTTGATATGCTTGTATGTTTTTCTTACCGTTTGAAAATTTTGCGGTACGAGATTGTAATGTTACTCGACGCAGATTTGGTGCTAAAATATATTTTTTGCTGTATCGTACGCGTGCATAACATTTACATTTTTCAAGGTAATGGCTGGATTTCTGAAATCTTACTAAAGTATTTACTTGAGTTATACTTAATTACTTAATTTGCTGACTTAAGTAAATACCTACTTAAATTTTCAAGCAAAAACAAATAAGCGCCAAATGTCAGCTAATTTAATAAGCGACTTAAGTATTTACTCAGCACTTTTTTGAAAACGACAAAAAGATTAAGTAAGTAATTACTTAGCACGTACTTAGGTACTAAGTTGTACTTAAGTATTGTTTCGAAACTCAGCCAATATTTCTAACAAACTGAACTTTGAATTGGTTGTTTATAGTTCGAACAACTGTCGGTAAAAATTAGTCTCTGTTCTTAAACATGGCCGCTGAAAGTATTTTGTTTTGTAGCAGCGCATGATCGTGTGAAGGATAATATTGACCCATTACTGGAAATGCGAGCAGGGTATAATGTCAGCTCCGATTGTTTTAAAACGTTACCGACTGCATAAACATTTTGTATATAATTGCAAGTAATACAGACTAGAAACAACGAAAAATTGCTGATCCGATTTGATTATATCTGCAATTGCAACTGAAACTGAATTTGATCACATGCAAAGACTTCGATAAATTGTAAAATTTAGATATACGTACGTAGTAAACACTAAAAGGTTGGGTTGGCCAATTAATCGGTATTGGTAATATCGGCACTTTTCGGGAGTAGCAACGTTGTCACTACGAAAAAACCGTTTTCGTAAAATTATAACCGTTTCTTGTCATTAAGGTTTAAATCTTCGAGTGTCTAATGATGTAATATTGTAATCCTAACGGTTGGTTAAGCATCATGTAAATATTAAAATCGGAGTCATATCGGTTTTGAATTTACAAATAAAGATTGGTATCGGTAAAAACTTTGGTATCTTCATGTTTGGTAATACCAACTAAAAGGTCGTAAGATTTTCGATCGTTCTAGATATGTGGATTATTTTATGAGAAATGTCAGACTGTTGGGCTCTTTTAAACTGCATGTCATTCTTGTCTTTGATGGTGCTCCACTGCCGGCGAAGCGAATAACAAATGAAGCAAGAATTGAGTAAGCAACGTTTAGTGTAAAGTTTTGTTTGCCAATTAAAACTGTATTTTACCTTTTGTGCTGGATTTTATCGGAAGGACATTTTGACGGAATCAGAATCAGAATCAAATTTTTTGTCGCAACCTCAATCGGGATTTAGAAATTATATTAAAAGTAAAGTGTATGACTTTTGACTTCTGTTGCAGTATGCCTGTCTGTATTCTATATAGTTTAAATGAAAATGGCTTGTATAGTTGACTGTGTTTAGGGATGTTCTACTAGCGTTGTAAAACTTATGATATTAATGAAGGTCTGCCAATTTTCTATCACTAGATCAGCTTCGTCTTAATTTGAAATGCAGGAGAGCATTTTTAACATTTCAGAACTTTAAAACTGAAGCCTTATGAGTGGAAAATTAAACACTTTTTTATAGAGTGGCGATAATTAATATCGGGTTTGTGGTTACAATTCAGTATAGAACTCTCAAACTGAATATTTATCACTGCACTAAGGGTTCTGGTGAAACAAATATCGAGCTATACTTGAACATTTGTGGGGCATATGTCATTGCTTGCTGCTGTGAAATAGAATTTAAGTGTCGCTTAAAGGTATATAAAACTTAAATTTTTCAATTGCGGTCACATTTTGATAATCCGTGGAAGAATTTGCTTTGCTTATATGCTCTTCGATTAACGAGTTAGAATAGCTACTAACAAACAAAAGACAGCTTAAGTCTAAACAAACGAAACAACAGGTAAAATTTAAGTTCAATAACCTTAAAAATTCTATAATCGAAAAATTGGAATTCCGGCATAAGTATATTACAGCCAGTCGGGATCGGAACCCAAATTTTATAGGAATTTTAGCCGGAATCGGGAATTTCGTTGCAACCCTGAAATGCACTGTATCGCAAAATGTCCGGTTATGATTGTTCAATGATCGACATAAAAACGTGTTTAAATGCGTTGATCGTGCCATTGTTTGCGTCAATGCACCATGTACTTTCCAGCGTCGATGTTTTGTTAAATAGATACACTTTTACCGAAATTTCAGGCGTAGACAATCCATGAAGGAAAAGGCAAAACAGTCTTTTGGAGAAGGAAATTCCACTGCTGCGTATGAATTCTTTAAACAAACAGTGTCGATCACGAGTGAAATGATTCAAGCTGCCATTGAAGTTAGTGATGTGCGATACCTATTTTTATCGATATATA